>JAQFVV010012661.1:967500-1168353 GCA_028023455.1 Epiperipatus broadwayi | reverse complement strand
AAGAAAAACAAAGTTCGCAAATAAAATAAATATATTGCAAATCTACAAAAAAAAACTAAACGCTAAAATTAAAATGTTGTTAAATATATATATTCGCACAGATGCTAAACTTTAAAAATATTTTTTTTTATATATAAATAAAAAAAGTATTTGAACGTATTTTTTTTTGATAAAAATACAAGAGTTAAATATTAAAATATTTAATATAAGTTAAAATAAAAACAGGTATTAATTAATTCCTGTAACTATAAATGGAAATGATTGTTTATTTATTTGAAAACAAGCTAGCCCTCAAAGGTCTTATGTAATTAAAGGGTCAGATGGAAATTAGATAAGAGAAATTAGCTTGACCAATGGAAGCACCAAGCCTTGGCTCGATTCTAACGGGAAGTGATGGATTGGTGACGTTTTGTTGTTTGAATCCGTGTGATAATATAAAAAAGGGAGAAATATTGAGTATTGGGCAGTTCCAGCTGTTTTTTTGAGAGTGGTGATAGAGACTATTGTCACACCCCTCTCTATTTTTAAAAATGAACTGATTAGATAATGTAATGAACCAGCTAATGCTACTCCGGAACATCTGGCCGGGTTTCAAACAAGGACCGAAAAAACAAGAACTCCGGACTCTTCTCTCGTAAGCTATTAACAATGAACTTAAAAAAAATTTTTAAATAATTAAGAACTTTCGCAAGCAATTTAAATGTTAAAATGGAATTTATCTGATCTTTAAGTTTAAAATCAATTGATGTTTAATTTTATATGTTTGTTATTGATAAAAATCATTTCCATTCATTTTAATTGTATAAATTATTTATTGTTTAAATTTCTTAAATGCATAAAATTTAAAGTTGGGCATAGACATTGCATAGATTCGTTAGCGGTTGATGATCTTGAGATTTTCACAGTCGATTAGAATGTATAGGTCAACTATGTTAATGCAGGCACCTTATGGTGAGTGCCATGGGTTTTGTGTATTCCCTTTTTGCAATTGACGTTATCGATGATTTTGTATTTTGATCGATTGTGTTTAATTTTGGATATTTTGACCGTGGAATCTGTGCAGCTGATCTATACTTAACATTTTAAAACAAATTGTATAAAAGTTATCTGTGCGAACATATCTAAATGATAAATTTAAGTCGGGCGTGAACTAATTACATAGTTTGTACAGTTACATATGTGAGGGTAATCTTAGGTTATTTGTTTCGTGGTTGAATTGGCTCAATGGTTTCGATATATTTGTGTAGGTAGTAAATGTAGCAGGAGATCCGCTCATGTGCAGGATTACATATATACGCGCACACCCTCTGTTGCCTATGGAATTGGATAGTAAGACGCAAGACGCAATCCATTCCTATGGAGTTTTATGTTTATTGTTCTACTCGCCATCAGAAGTAGCATTCCTGGTGGTGGAGAGCAACAATCGGAAGAGCGTCGTCTCATTATACTGCATACCCTGACAGTATAAATTATTTAGTGCCATTGCCATTTTCATGCTACATTGAATACATAAATGTATCGGATGATTGGCGTCAGTTTGACTTTGAACTTTTAGCTCGGGGTTAAATAAGGGAAGAATATTGTCTTTTCAAATGCAGATCTATGTAGCCTATTCATACCCGACCCTCTAAAATAAAATATTAAACATTATAGCAAGCTATTTTAAATGTAAAATTAAAAATTAAGATAAAAATCTAAATGTTAAACTGCCCTCAAGTTTAGAATGATTTATATGTATGTAAATAAATATTTTTATGTGTTAATTTCTGGCAGTGGCTATTATTTTTATATTTATCTAAGGTTATATATTTTTTTCTATTTCTTCACTTGCTTCTTTTAATATATCAATTGTAATTCCATCATTACCTGAAGCCTTTTCTTTCTTCATATGTTTAATTGCATGTCTCATTTCTTCATTTAAAATTCTGGGCAATTCAGAAGATGTAATAGATATAGGAGGTACTTGTTCTTTATTGCTATATAATTCTTGATAAAAGTCTTCTTCCCATTTCATGATGTCATCTCTTTTTTTTGTAATAATTCCATCTTTTTTTCTTATACCAAAATGTTGTTTTACATTCTTCAGACTTACTTTCTTCTATGGCTTTCCTTGCTAGTTCACAGTTATACTTTCTTATATCATTTTCAACTCTTTTCTGCACCATTTTACAAAATTTAAAATATTTAATCCTTTTTAATGCATCATTTTTGTATGTCTTCATATTCCTTCTTTTCTTCATGAATTGTCTACTATCTGTAGAAATTTTATTGGTCAATTGCTGCTTTTTTCTACCAGCTATCTTTGTTGCAGTTTTTAAAAGTATCAGTTATTTTTATATTTAATTTCATTCAAATCTGAACCATGTTCAAAATCTACTAATACTTCAAACTGATTTGTAAGTTCTAATTTAAATTCATTAGAATGTTTCTGAAGATTAGGAATATCACTATAAATATTGTTTTTCATAATAATTTTTCTCTCTAGTTTTGCATCAACATGTATCTTAATCTTACTAATCGATGATCACTTCCTGTGTCAAATTTATTAAGAACATTACAATCTTGAAATATGTATTTTCTGTTAGTCAAAATATAATCCAATTCTGTAGTACCTTCATTTGGATGCTTCCAGTCCATTTCCTTTTAACATTTTTCTAAAAAAAAGAATTCATAATATAAAGTTTTCCTTTTCTGCAAACTCCACAAGTCTATGTCTTCTCTCATTTCTATTACCATAACCAAAATTACCAACAGCACTTTCATCTTTCATTTGTTTACCAATTGTAGCATTAAAGTCTCCTGTAACAATTTTAAAATGTTGTTTACTCTGATCAAAAGCCTTTTGCACATTCATATAAAAATCTTCTACTACTTCATCACTATGAAAACTTATTGGGGCATAACCTGAATTATCTGCATTTGGTATCTGCTATTAAGTTATATAACTAATCTTGCCACTCTAATCGATACACCATCAATCTCCACAATGTTGTTCTTCCACTTTTTATTTATAATAAATCCTACTCTACTTGTATTTCCAATATTTGTACCTTTATAATAGAGTACATGTCCACTTTTTAAATCAATTGTCTCACCTTTTCTTCTAACTTCACAAAGTCAAATAATGTCCCATTTAATATAAGACAGTTCTTCTAATTCTTGCAATCTTCCTTCACCTGAAAGTGATTTGCAGTTGTAAGGACCTAAATAAAATTATCATCAAATGGTAGCCTGGGTCCACATCAGGGGGTTCTTAGCACCCTCCACCTTCGGCCACCAATTGCTGCCTTGGTTGGTGACTTTACAGCCTCCTGGGAATAAGGGCCAGGATTTATTTTTTGTCTGTCACAATTGTATATATGTATGGGAAAAAATTATCATTTACACAAACATTCATTCTGCCTTATCAGGCAACTGAGAAGAAAGACCATGATATTCCTTGATCTTAAACTCAGAGAGTAAAAAGCCAATAACTCGCCATGCTGGCTAATGCATGTTGGTGAGCAGCTCATCCAAGTTCATATACTTGTAATATCCGCACTTACGACTGTGCCAAGGTTATAACTGCAAGTCATACTGTGCGGTCAGCAAATAATGTTATACAATTCCCACGCTGTTCATTCCCAATGAAGCTCTCCAACGAATTGGTCTGCTACGAAGCTCTCCAAACGAATTGGTCTGCAACGAAGCTCTCCAATGAATTGGTCTGCAACAAAGCTCAGCCATGGATGCTCTCCCACGAATGGTCTGCACCGACTGCTCTCCAATAAATGGTCTGTGAGCGGATGCTCTCCAAATGCAGGTCTGCAACTTGCTACTGCGTGACCTCTCTCTACTGCTCTCTCTATTACACTGCTTAGTTATTACCCAGTGTTCCTATCGCTCTCTGACAACTGCAACAATCAATCAATGCACTGACCAATAGAGTAATGTCTCTTATCCAGAAATATTTGTAATCAGCAAATATTTCTAGGAATTGTCAATCGCCATCACATCAATGCACTAATTAAATTCCTCAGCTATCAGAGCGTGATCTAAAAACAGCCTTATGAATAAATTCTAGTTTTTCTGGAGTGCACAAAAATGTCTACCATTTTTACAAACACTACACTCCTCCCTCCACTCCAGAAAAACCCTTGTTGCTATTCCTTGGTGTTGTTTTTCTCTCGCTACTTTCCTGTTATTTCACTCAGAAATATGCGATTTAACAGCTGCTGAAACTTTTTTTTTCCAATTATGTTAGCTTCCGATGTTAATTGCACAAACGTTTTATTTCCAAACTTTCACCGATGTTAACGTTACTAATTGGGATTGTCATTTTCGCCTGGTTTCTCCGTCTATGGCTAAACTTATAGTTCAATGTATTCGCTACTCCCAGGTTCCAAATGCGACTGTGCCATTGTAATATCCGCACTTACGACTGTGCCAAGGTTATAACTGGAAGTCATACTGTGAAGTCAGCAAATAATGTTATACAATTCCCACGCTGTTCTTTCCCAACGAAGCTCTCCAATGAATTGGTCTGCAATGAAGCTCAGCCATGGATGCTCTCCCACGAATGGTCTGCACCGACTGATCTCCAATAAATGGTCTGCAAGCGGATGCTCTCCAAATGCAGGTCTGCAACTTGCTACTGCGTGACCTCTCTCTACTGCTCTCTCTATTACACTGCTTAGTTATTACCCAGTGTTCCTATCGCTCTCTGACAACTGCAACAATCAATCAATGCACTGACCAATAGAGTAACATCTCTTATCCAGAAATATTTGTAATCAGCAAATATTTCTAGGAATTGTCGATCGCCATCATGTCAATGCACTAATTAAATTCCTCAGCTATCAGAGCGTGATCTAAAAACAGCCTTACGAATAAATTCTAGTTTTTCTGGAGTGCACAAAAATGTCTACCATTTTTACAAACACTACAATACTATGTAAATAATCACATAGTAATAACAGCTGCAATGACAAAAATGTACAGAGTGGACATTAGGAATTTGCCCTGCTCAGTTCCTTTAAGGCCTCCAACAGGAATCAAAGGGTCTCCTTTCAGTTAATAGCAAATTCCTTTCTGCAGCCAGAAAAGCAAATACAAGAATATAAATTAGTGGCAGACCAAATTAAAAATAAACATGCTGTCAGGATGAAGAGGCATTTTAACAATAAAGTAGCCTTGGTGAATTCTGAAAATGAGGAAATCCCTAGTTGCAGATTTAGTCAATTTTCTGATGAAAAGAAGCAGGTCAGTTCTAGTGCTGTGATGTAAATCTATCCCAGGAACTGGTGGTGGTTGCATGAATTCTAATATCTCCAATTTATTAATGTACGAGTTTTTAGAGAAAGTATAATGAGAATCTCATGGAATAGTTAAACATGTTGGAGGACTTATTTATCTTGAGTGTGTTCCACAAAGAGGAAAATTTAGCAATTACCAACAATCACCTTTATGCTTTGGCACCTTAGGAATAGTGGTGGTCATCATTTGACAGACCCCAAACTTTTGATGATTACCAGCATGTCATAATGAGCAATTTTTGGTATGAGGATAAACAAGATTGTATATGCAACCAGCTGTTTCATGAAAAATACAGCTGCCACAAGGAAAGCTATTCTCAATTTTTCAGGCAACAATTTGCCAAATTTAAAACATTGACAACATTTCCATTATCTAAAACACAGATAGTGCATTTTGGCACTAAAACTTACCTCACATATCAAACAGATGTTGGTAGTCACTGATTAATATACTATTGAAGTGGTTGATATTTTAGGAATGCTGAAAACTGGGGAGAATCCTTATGATGAATATCTAAGTCTAAAAGAGACAGTTCAAACTATTCACTTTCCAGTATTAACTATGATAAGCAGAAGAATCAATACATAGGCAATTTCCTAGGAAGCACAGATAGGCATTCATAATGATCACATGAGAGATAAGAGGTTATGATCATGGTGTGGTTTCTTTGGTCATCATTTGACAGACCCCAAACTTTTGATGATTACCATCATGTCATAATGAGCAATTTTTGGTATGGAGATAAACAAGATTGCATATGCAACCAGTTGTTTCATGAGAAATACAGCTGCCACAAGAAAAGCTATTCTCAATTTTTCAGGCAACAATTTGCCGAATTTAAAACACTGACAACATTTCCATTATCTAAAACAAATATCTGGGGAAGAAAAACAGATGTTTATCTCTTAAGCATAAGAAAAAGATCAATATTCCAATACATAAGGAAAAAAGTCCAGAGAATAAATGTAGTTATCAGATGAAGATAATAGGATATTGAGTCCTAATTCATTAGAAGACTGCTGGTGATGTACATCATTCCATCGTTGTTGGTGGTTCAGATGGCATCCCATTGATTGAACCCACTGTGTTAGAAGAAACCTCAGATAACACCATTGAAGATCCAGACTATGATGATCCAGACTATTCCAACTAGAATTGACCTTTTTATGCTGAGAATTAAAAGGGAACCTTATATTCTTTGTGGTAGATTTAAAAGATACATAACCCATTTATGCTGCATAAGTTTGTAGGAGTAAATGTAAGGGGCATTAACTCATTGGAAAGGGTATATGCCATTGAATAATGGATTACAATCAAGAATCCACATTTATTTTTTATGAGTGAAACAAAATATCACTCAAATTCAGATTATAGAATTAGAGAATGTCTTGAATCTCTTGGATACATAGATTTCTCTGATAGCGTTACTGCAGCTGGCAGAGTCAGTTTACTTATTAATAAAAAACATCCTCCTAATAAATTTATAATACTCTATAAGGATAATAACCTTATTGCTATATCAGTCACATATCAAAATTTGGTAATCAATATAATATATGTGTATGCAGATAGGTCCTGCTGCATGTTAATGAAAGTCATTAACATAGTTAATATGCTTTTGGTAAATAATAACAACCCCACCCTAATCTTTGGTGACTTTAACATCACTTATGCAAAATTCACAAAAACCTATATTCACTTGATAGACAAGCGATTTATGAGTGGTGAGGGTCATCTGCCTGATGATTCCTACTCTTTTTACACCAGAAAATACAGGTCACTGATTGATCTATTCTTTTATATGCCTGACATACATTTTTTCATCACAGCAAAATTAGAACATGTGATCTTTTTAGACCATCTTGCCCTAGTAGTTCAGATTGAATCTGCTAATAATGTTGCCACTTCTACTTGCAACACCATCAGAATGTTGACAAAATCAAACATAACAGAAGCCATACCATCTGAGGCTTATATATACTTTAAAAAAATAGATATACTTTCCAAACCTATAGAGGAAGCATGGTTTGCCTTTATTGGCATTCTTCAATCGATCATTTCCTACAATACAATTAAGCAAAAGGGACCATTGGCACTACTAAAAGACTTGGATGAGCTTGGTTTCAGAATGAAGGCATTTAGCTCTGCCTCAACTTCTATAGATGAGATTATATCTGTTAAGCTAAAATATAAAGCCAAACAGAAGGCACTTGCAGATTATCTGTCTATAAAGCATGCCAAGGTGTTTCTGGCTCAGCAGAACTGTTGGACAAGAAGCTACTTTCGTTGGGCACTGGGGGCTATTAAACCACCCTACTCCCACTATCATAAATATTGATGGTGATTC
Source organism: Epiperipatus broadwayi (assembly GCA_028023455.1). NCBI lineage: Eukaryota > Metazoa > Onychophora > Udeonychophora > Euonychophora > Peripatidae > Epiperipatus > Epiperipatus broadwayi. The sequence continues at coordinate 1,160,711 of JAQFVV010012661.1, read as the reverse complement.
CTTTGTTGGCTGCCAATGATTAAGGAAATCCATAAATACTTTGATCAAAAATTTCATTGTCTTAGCATGTTAATACTCCCACTGAAGACATTTTGGGGTGTCAAGATGATCATGGTATCACTGAAGATATGCTGAAAGCCAAACTCCTAGCATTGCCTGATAAAATACACCCCGGACTGCATTCTATACCATGCTTCCTGTTAGATCATCTAAGCCACTTTACAATTCCCATCCTATTTAGAATGACCAACCATTTGGCACAGGAGAAAAGAATAATTCCCCACCTATATCATATTGCTTTAGTCCCCTTCATAAAGAAGCATGAAGATCCCCAAACCCTCAAAAACATTCAGCCTATTTCTATGTCCCCAAATTCCTGGAATCTGTCATAAAAGATAAGATCTAGGATAAGATACTCCAAAATATATCATCTTCCCAATTTGCAAAGAAACATTCTTCACCAATTTTAACCATTGGTCAAGTTAAAATATTAATTGATTATGTTAGACAACAGAGAAAGCAGTCTGTCATAGCTATACAGCTTGATTTCAAAGCAGCATTCGACTCTGTTAACATCAGTACTCTTCTAAACCTGATGAAAGGCCATCACATCCCAACCTCTATCATACAGATCATAGATAACCTCATGTTTAATAGAGAAATTGCTGTCTCGCTGAATGGTAAGCTCTCTTCATTCTTCCAACCTAACACATCCATTCCACAAGGCTCCCCCCCAGTGCTCTTCTCTTTATAGTCTACATTGATCCATTGTTGAAAATCATTGAACAACTACCTGGTGTCTATGTACCAAGGCTTGTCAAATTGAATAAGCTCATGGCTTATATGGATGATGTAATCATCTTCCTCTCTTCAACAACCTTTTTCCTCAGTTATACTCCATATTGGATCAATACACTGCTGACTATGGCCTCACCATCAACCCATTGAAATCAGCTATATGGAAGGTGTTCTCAGGTCAGAAGATTGTATCCAAATTTACAGCCAACCCTCAAAAGTTTTTGGGCTTTGAGATATCCAAAACATACTTTCAAATGTCCAAAGATATTCAAAATCACATTCTACACTCAATGGAAAAACTTACTAAATGTCTGTCTAAAGTCTACCTTTCCTTACATGGTAAGGTAATGCTTCTCAATATGAAGATCATGGCCAAGCTCAACTATTACATGCCCATCATGAGGATCACTAAGACTTTTATCAGTAAAATGAATTCGCTTGCATCTAGACTTTTCTGGGGAGGTAAAGTTGTAGCAATTAGCATTAACAGGATGCAACTTCACCGGAAGTATAATGGACTTTCTTACATGCTATACAAGCCATTCATATTCAAAAGATAATTTAATTTCATCACCATGCTTATCAAATCATTTGGATATGAGCAAGTCATTTTGCCAGTATTCCCGACAGATAGATCCCCTCCTAGAGTTAAGAACTTTCTTGATGTTGCAATTGATTTGATCAAAAGCTACATGGTATTACGAATGATAAGTTTAACAACAAGATTAATATTTGGCAAGCATATAGTCTCATTCATCCTCTCACAATTCCCATAACACCGCTACTTGCCCGGACCAGTAATAAGATAATCTCCCTCTTCAGGTGCTAGGCTATGGAACCGAAATTCTTTGATTTCATTATTAAGATAAATTTAAATGTCATTAGCACTAATTGGTTTCTCTTCCATAGGCAAGGCATCAACAAAATTGACCCTATCTGCCTCCTCTGCCAGACTCATGATGAAACATTTGATCATCTGGTTTGCTCATGCCATGGACTCAGGAGGTCTAGAAGGATTATCGCTGATAACCTTAAAGTGAATTTTTACCTTGTTATGTCTCTTAAGGATAGTATTAAGACAAGATCCATCCCTACTATTAGGCTTTCATTATTTATCAACTATGCATTCTGGTCTACTCATTGTAAAATGGTTTTCAATCCTGGTGCAATTCATGAGGGAAAATTCTTTCTGAATAAACTTATAAAATTTAAAAACCATGACATGCTCCTAGCTCCAAAAGTTTTATTTGAGGAAACATGGACTCTGATTGCATTGAAGGAATGATTGCTGGTAAAACGCTTTGTTTCTTCTGTCTAAGATATTGCTGAAAGTGATTTTGTTAATAATCAGAAGTTCAGATCCTTAAGTTATCAAAATTGATAGTTTTTAACTGAATCATCAGATTTAGCATAAATACCTAAGCCTTCATAGTTGTAGTGATTTTTCCAATGGTGATCTGACCAAACTCTAGATTGACTAAGTGACTCTTGTAGTGTGAGGCAATTTGTCTAGGTGAGTTGGGTGAGCTTAATTAACCTACTGTGTGCTAACAGTAGACCAGGTATTCAGATTTACCTCTTGCCCAGAATAATACTATCTTAGATTTATTTATTACCATGCAATTCTTCTTTATGATTGTAATTCTAGCTTTCCTTTTCAATTTACCATGTACACATAATTGGCACTGTAAACATTGTACTTGTTTAATAAATATTGGAAAGAAAAAAAAACACTAACAAATTTAATTTCATAAACATTCCTTTTTTTCTGAAGAAATTACCAAACATTATTTGGAGCTGGTATTACCAAAGAATGGCAGGGTAGAGAGAAAACTACTATCAGATGAACAAAGGGCCCCCATCTCATTTATTTATGATTAATCACTATTGGTAAGCAAGAGAACATCATCATAGGTCATACATTGAAAAAGGAAATGAACAGAAGAAATACTTCAAAAAGAATGGCTCTCAATCTGAAATTATTTTGAGAAATGTATAAAAGCTTCTAAAGTAACTTTGCCATTTTTGCACTGAGTTATCTTGGCTTAACCCAAAGGAGGATGCTTTGAGAAAATCAACTTTAAATGGTTACAAGGTTTACACATTTGCCATCATGATTCATTTGCCATGTTGACTGGATGTGAGATAGACATTAATGCCACAACTGGTTATCGATTTTCCAAAAAAAAATCTATTATTGAAAAAACAATACTAAATGATAATTTTATTTGCATATTATAATTTTTTTAAGTGCATATATTTTCACTTTAAAAAAAAAAACAATAGTATACTAATTGTTACTCATAATTTTTTTTGCAGTACATACATCTAATACATGTGAGGTATAATTATAACTTATTGAATATTTGATATTAATTTATTATGTGTATTTTTGTGAAGATAATCTATATGAATAAATAACATATCATTAGCAATATTGAAATTTAACTAAAAAATTTTGTTTATAACTCAATCAATCATAAAATATATTTGATAGAGTAATTTCTTATACTAGCAGTGTATATATTATGCACACATACAGATAGATGATACAGTATTCTCCTCTCATTCATGAGAGTTAGCTCTCAGGAATACTAACTAAAGTTATGAAAGAATGGTGATTTCTTAGTAGAATCTCAAAAGTATACATGATATAGCCAAATATATCTTTATACATGGTCTTTGATATTATAATGTAGTGTCTTGCAGGTTCATCCTTGATTCTCTGAAGAAAAGTATAATCCAGAAGATTCATGTTCATGTTTAAAGAGAAATGTACTTTACATTGGTACAAAAAGGAAACTGGTACTTATTATTTTTAGATTAGGAAGCTGATCTTGTTTTACATTCAAAGTGTAAATATAATTTTCAACCATTTGATTGCAATAAAACATTACTGTATTGTTGGTTCCCATGATATTTTTCCTATCTCAAAGTATAGATGGTTTTGATGTGAATATAGTCATAGTTAACATATATTGTTAATAAATGCTGTGGAGTTAAATGACTATAAAGCCAAGTGAAATGATTCACAAAAAGATAAGTTTTGTACTTATTATTATTGCCATTTAAAAGAAAGCAAATATCAAAATTATGAACAAAAGATTTATCATTTATTTTACTTAAATGGTTTTGTGAATTATTTATTTATTTAATTTTGTTATCACTTATCAACATGGGGGCATTATGTTATACTTAACATTGCAAATTTGATCAATTTGCCCTGAAGGTATTCAAATGCTACCATTGGTTTCTTAAACCTTATTCAATGATTACCTTATTATCAATTAACAATTTTGAAATATTACCACACATTCTCTAACTAGCTATTAGTAGATATAAATTATATTCAATAAAATATTCCCTTTGCTTCTGGTTTATATCTCAGCAGATATTTGTGTCTCATGAGCTCTTGCAATACAAAATCCTGAAGGTAAGTTATTCATGATGTTAAGGGATATTATAAGCTTCAAGATTGTTACATGTTGATTACCAGGTTTAGGGGGAGAATAACAAGATCTTTCTCAAGCATACACATGTAATAAGTATCATGAAATTAAGGCTCCCAAATCTATGGAACATAAGAAAGCCTTCATTGAATAAAGCAAACCCCCACACATACACTATGTACCATTATAATATAGATATATATAAATTAAATGTTTATACAGATTGTTATTATAATAATGAATAGAAATAAGGAGATGATATCCATTAAATAGAGATCAACTTTAACTTTTGTGTTACTAAGAAATTATCAATTATTACTAATTAACAATTCCTGAGGCTAAGCAGGTTTTTTTTTAATAAAGCTATAATTGTTTTTTTTGTTGGTGATCTTTGAAATAAAAAGGGAACCTATTTTACTTCAAACCCAAGTTTTTATATGGATTTAAACCCAGAAAGGTATTTTTATAAATGTGTGAATGTGAAAAAATAGCATCTTTTTTGAGATTCTACAATTAATATTTTTAACTTCTCCAAAGAGTTGTATATGTTGAATTAAATGTTTATATGGATTGTTATTTTAATAATGAATAGAAATGAGGAAATAATATACATTGAATAGAGATAAACTTTAACTTTTGATGTTAATAAGAAATTATCAATTACTACTAATTAACAATTCCTGAGGTTAAGCAACTTTTTCTCATAAACCTATAACAGCTATTTTTGGGTGTCTTTTAAGTAAAAGATGTGCTCTTTTCCTTTAACAGCTTCCAGAAAAAGAGCTGTTTACATTTATGAGAAAAATTTGTCTAGCTTCAGGAATTGTTAATTAGTAATAATTGATACATTTTTTAGTAACATCGAAAGTTCAAGGTTATCTCTCTGTTTAATGGATATTATCTGCTCATTGCTATTATATATATGTGTGTGTGTGTGATAATATGTTAGTTTAATTCCATCATCTATTATTAAATGCTTAATGTCTAGAAAATTTTAAACTTTATTTTAAACTTTTTAAAAACAAACAACTTGCTATTAATAACACACAAATAAACTACACAGGTTAATAATTATACATTTCAAATAATATTGTTCTCCACTCTTTTTCAGGTATTGCTGGCCTGACCAATGACAATATTAACATAATTGTCAAACTTACATCTTTAGATTCTTGAATATATAATTTTAAGGCAACACTCTAACCAACTGAGCTATTCTGTCAATGGTGACAATCAATCGAATTTTCATATATGATATTTCCAATATTTTTTAAGATTTCCATTCTAAGAGCATGATTAATTAGAGGCTTCCAAACATTATATGTTGCCACACTAGATTGACCTATAGGGTTATTTACCATTATCATATGAATAGCTTCTTTGAATTTTTATCTTTGTTATCTTTTACTTTCTGCCCAATATTTTTGTATTTACCCAATTGAACATATGTCTGTCATTACATAAATGGCCTGTTTTTCTCTTTTAATCATTAGTTTGTGTTCTTTCAATCACTGTGTTACTAGGTGACAGGTCTCACCAATATACTTCCACATTCACATGGTATTTTATAGATGCAGTTTTATATATATAGTCTGATTCTTCTTACAAATATTGTGATTGCACATCAGTTGGTTTCAAAGCTTGAGTATACATAATTTGGTATCAAATTGGTTCAATATTTAATAAGTCTATAAAATGAAGTTTATGGATGTTATGAAAATGATTTGCTTGGTTACATATCTCTTTCCAGCATAGTGCTCCATCTTTAAAGTAAGTGTGTATTATTTTTTACTTTGCATTATATTAATCACGTCTTGCTATTTGTGCATATGGAAAACATTTAAAACCAATGGATTAATGCAATGATAAAATTACAAACACAAGAGCAGAAGATTTAAAGATTGGAGTTCAATTTTTTACTTTCAGTATTTGAAACAGCTCATGAACTCCTAACTACAAACTTTCTATTTTTACTTTCAATACGATTACAAATTGATGGTATATACTTTAAATTTTCATCAGGCTCTTCGGCTTTATTCTTGCACTTCATATTTGTGATTATCATAAATTTCTCATGCAATACATGTATTGTTGATCTCGATGACGACCTAATCCTTTTTAATCTGTGCATTATATTGTTTCAAAATATGATTCAGCATATAGTGAGTACTCTATGTGTAGAAGTCATAGTGATCAAGAAAAGACTCGTGTAGTCATGTTAACATAGCACTATAACTATCTCCCAGTATTCAAAGTGCTATATCGACTATTTTAAAAAGTTATAACTTCACCAGATTATATATGTGAAGGCAGTGATAACTAGTAGTCTTGAGCACACCTTCAGGAGAAATGCATCTTGTGAAGATTACAGCTGATGTGAGAGAAACAAATTATTTTTTTTAAATATTGTTATGTATATTAGGTGCATAGGTTCAAAATCATGATTGGCTAAATGTACATGATTAATGTTAATCTACAATATTCAGGGTATCAATTTGGTTATAGCCCATTTCACTGATATTAAACTATATCTGAGATACTGTGAACACTGAGATTGCATTGGCATAGATGTGAAAAATATTTATGCCTTGAGCATAAACAATACTGAGAAACATGATTTTATAAATGTTTTGGAAAACTAACTAAAAATATTGTATTTTTTTTTTGGGGGGGGGGGGGAAACATTCATGATTCCATTATTTAAAAAGACATTTTTTTATTCTTTATGTTTATATACTCCTGTGTTTAATCTTTTTTTTTTAGATTGTGATTGGAAAAATTCATGCACTTTATTATCTAAATATAATAAATGCAATTTTGTAGGGTTTTATTTTTTTCATATTTGAACACATATTAGTAATGAACATATCTTTTGCATTCATGTGATTTCCATAGGATTAATTCTCAAATCATTCAAAGAAAAGGTCATTATTGATTGCTTTCATTGGGAGAATCTAACTTTAAAAATAGATGATCTATTGATAGGATATTGAAGTCTTATATGAGGAAAGGTCTGTGGAAAAAAAATGTAGGCCTTATTGAAAATGTTAAATAAACAGACATGTGTAAAAGCATGCGAGTATATATGAATGTGTTGTGTTTTCCATATTGTGTTTGTACTCAGAACAAAACATGAGATTTTTTGCTTGCTAGAATTAAAATATCCATACCCATACAATGGTGGCTACTCATAATAGCATTTGCCTTTTAATCCAGTAATATTTATTCATATAAAATGCTGAAGCTCATTGCAAATTTAATAATAGGTATTACTCATTCATTAGACTAGAGGTTATCCACTCACCAAATAGTATTTCTGTAATGTAATTTTTATTACATCATTATCACACATCCTTTCACAAAAGTGGATAGAAATCAGACCCTGCCTTGTGTGAGAGTTGGATAGTGAAAATTACATTGCAGTTATTATTAATTAGGTAATTAATTTCTAGTATAATGAATGATTAATAGAAATTAATATACTTTATGGATGTAAATATATATTTATGATTATTCCCAACCTTATGTAAGAGGGTGTAGTGAAAATTGCACTACAGAAATATTATTCAATATTGTAAATTTCATTTGTAAAAAAACTTGTTTTTAATAATACATCGCAATATATTAAATCTAAGATTTGTAAATATTTATACATTTAACACATCATATTATTGTTAAGGCCTAATGCCACATTTTACATATTTACATATGAATTTGTTCTCCTGGTGAGATGGCTGTCATTTATTTGTTCATGGTAAAAAATTTAATTTTATATGCTATATTATTCATATCAGGCAATGTGACCAACATATGATGTTTACATCCAAATGAAATTTTCCAATAAATAAGCAAATGAAAGCAAAATGCTATCTATATTAAGTAATATATAGGGTATATGAGCACAGACTTTCACACCACCAACCACTCTCCTATCTCATAACACTGATACACTTGAACACATATATGTCGAAAAGATAAACAATCACCAATATACATATTTCATGCTAAACCAGCAATCATCAGTTGGTCCAGATTACCATCTCCACACATATATGCTATAAGTGCTCAGATATATATTAAGACAGCCAATATTCATACTTTAATGGACAGGCTTCAATCTACTCCTCACACCAACTCTTCAACCATCCATCCAATTGAAAATCTGATGATGGAATGCTCAAAGGCCACCCTGAGGCCAAGATTCTTGTCACACCCATGTTGGCCTAGCACTTATAGCATATATGTGTGGAGATGGTAATCTGGATCAACTGATGATTGCTGGTTTAGCATGAAATTCTTATATTTGTGATTGTTTATCTTTTCGACATATATGTGTTCAAGTGTATCAGTATTATGAGATAGAGCGAAGAGTGGTGGGTGATGTGAAAGTCTGTGCTCATATACCCTATATATTACATATATAGATGCAGGTATATAATAAGCCTGTGTTTCAGTTATTACATCTATATTAAGGTAAAATAATCAATGATTAATGAATAGTAACACATTAAACTTTTATTCCCATATCAGTTTAGGCTTTTGCCTTTATCAATGTGTCTTGGATTCAAAATCTGGAAATATTATTGATTTTATTGAAAGAAATAAAAGAATGAAATTGAGCTAGGCTGGAAAATGTTGTTAGAAAAAGATTGTAAGAGATTGCAAAAGATCTTGAAATAAATCATGGGTGCAATGGGTGGATGCTAAAATTTTCTGGAGAGATGCAGAAAATTTTTGGATAAATTGGATTAAAGCTGTAGTGAATCAACAATTTAAAATGATGATGATGATGATGACGATACATGTAGGCTCGTTCAAAGTGATCTTTTTAAAAAAAAAATCATGATCGATTTTAAGACCCTTCTTTATAATATAATGAAGATGTGTACATGAATTTATACATGTGTATTTTGGGAATATATATATATATCATTATTAATAAATAAACAGATTTAAATAATCAAAAAATAATAATCGTCATCATAAACTGATCAAAACTCAAATTTTGAGGGAACTTGTTACAAGGATGATAGCAAAATTTGTGTTATTTCTCTTTTACTATTTTTTTTCTTAATTTAAACAATTTAAAATACAATATATATATAATTAATTGCAAAAATTTTCACAATAATGTTTGAGTTTCATAATTTTAACAATGAAAAGTATTTTTAAAAAAAATAGAAGATAGCTGCATTTTAAGAAAAGAGGAAATATCAAAATTATAAAAAGGTGACTCACCTTAACAGACATACTAGGGGTCTGATCTTGTAATTCAAGGTGTCCCATGCAATCCAATATTCCCATTGAGATCCAAAGACATCTTCAAACTAGTTTCTCTTTTGCTCTCGTCTTCTGTATCTCTCCACCCATTTTTTCTCCAATTACTCCCATGTTCTGGGTAAATCTTTAGAAATGAAGGTAAAAAGAATTGTATAGATTTTGTTCTGCAGGTAAGTAATTTTGATGTTCAAAAAAAAAACTCTTTCTTTTATTTGTAAATCCAAAGAAATCAAGGCCAACACGTATCCATTGAGGACTGGTTTCTTTTTTATCCAAGGGTGAAAAATATCAAAGGGTCACATGATTGAATCTGGGAAAGTGCCATCCCAATAGTGCCCATAATTCCCCCTTCCCTATTTTTGTTTATAAAACTCATGAAGAGATAGGGAGGGGGGACAGAATGATGGGAAAATTTTTTGGACTATACAAGGATTAGAAAAATGCCAAAAGCCTTTTAATTATATTATTGCCAGGGTGACTTCTGGGATACTGTGAGGTGGATATTTAAAAAGGACAAGCTAATCCAAAAGGGAGGGGGTAAAGAATCTTCACCAGACACAGAAGAATAGGCTCTCACTACAGGTATGTTCTTTGTTAACGGAGAATAAAACTTTTCCATGCTATTTGTTTTCACAGAAATTCTTTGCATCTGAAAAAATTAGACAAAGTGTTTTTAAATAACATTGATGAAAAAGATTTAACCATCGAGAAAACAACCAAAAACTCAACCTAAGATTATTGTAAACAAACAGAAGAGTATAATTAAAAACCAATATTAAATTTGAAAAGCATTTTCAATATACTTCTTTATTTATCCTTTCAAAGATAAGCCACTGTCTAACACGCTGCATTCTACGGTAAGAAAAGAGTGTCTAAAACTCAATATACATAGAGGGTTAAGTTCTAAAAGATTGTACATCTATGAACTTCTGATGTAAACAGAAACAGGTGAGAAGATAAATATTGCCAAAATAAAAATTTAGCGAAAACAAGAATATAGTAATTTATATTTATCTAAAGAATATGTATCAAAATAAGTTTATAAAAATTGTCTATCATATACACTCACACAAATTCATTTATATATATATTTCAAAAGATGAAGTTGGTATTTAAACATTAAAGTGTTAATTAAACACAGTGAAGCATCAATCTCTATTAATAAAAATTGTCCATTCATTTTTAACTTTTCAAAATAATCTTTCCACTAAAAACTTGTTTTATTGTTATGAATCATATAACTTTTTTATATATTTTGTAATAAGTTAATAAGATTCGTAATAATAAAACAGGTTTGAAAGAAGAAATAACGGAAGAGTATTATGATATTATATTTATTGAACACAATAATTTAATTCTTTTTTTTACCTACACTTTCATCAGCAGGGAATAAAATCAGAAATTTTAATCTTTCTAAAAGAATTATTCTTATATTAAGCTAACTACTCAGACAAATCGTGCGAAAGGAATGTCTGCTGCCCGTACTTATTTATAAATTCGAATTCGAAACGATGGGAACTTTAAATTTTTTCACCTAATTGAGAGAGTTTCAAACCAAGTTTAGGATATATTTTTCAGATCATTATCCCATATTTAGGTCACCTAATCGTATAATTATTAGTTAGTGCACATGTATCTTCTGATTTTAGCTACACAAAAATTCTCATCATCAAAAGTTCATTAATCTAATAATTAATATCATCTTCATTACACTTCTATGAATACCAGAAGGATCTTATCTCTGAAGTTTTAAAATGTCTTTACTGTAGATTGTTTTTAAGATGAGACTGGAAGAAAAATGGAATGCTCTACTCAATTCTTCACAGGTATTTTGAAATATATTGAAAGAATAACTCTATAAAAGACTTATATATATATATATTCATACACACACACACACACACTTTGTGCATGTACAGTTGATTTTTATGGCATTAAATCAATCTAACTAGGTGGCATTGTAATCAACAGCATAAGAATGTATATAATTGGTCTTTGTTTAAGCAAAGGCCTATTTTAACAAATTATGATTCCAACTAACCAATTCAAATTTCCAGAGTAAAAAAGAATGATCCCTAAACCAGAAAATTGCCAGGATTTTTTTTTAATAATCACTTTTCAAAGGTGCTGAAATATATTTTTTAATTTTTTTCTCAAATTATTTTACTGAACAAATGTTACTTGTTTGTTTAAGGGGATTTGAACTCAGACTTTCACACGACCCTCAACTGTCCACCAATGTGGGCTTTGAGCGTTCCATCATCAGATTTTCAATGAAATGGATGGCTGAAGAGTTGTGGAGCAGAGTGGTTTGAGGCCTGTCCATTAAAGTATGAAGATTGGCTATCTTAATATAAGCTGAGCATTGATTGTATATATTTGTGGAGATGATAATCTGGTCCAACTGATGAGTGCTGGTTTAGCACAAAATACATAGATTGGTGATTATTTATCTTTTCAACATGTGTGTGATCAAGTATATCAGCACTATGAGATAGCATGGATAGTTGAGGGTTGTGTGAAAGTCTGAGTTCAAACTGCCTATATATTACATATAGAAGTGCAGGTATGAAAACGCCTGTACTATAGAAAAATTTACATTTGTTAAGTTTAAAAAAATATACAAATTTCATATAGATTATAACGTAGAAATGTTATCATGCTGTGAACACTGCGTGAGATTATCAGTGAGCATGTTTGATCTTTTCTTTTTCAATAACATTTTGGCAAAATGACTAAAATTTTGGTTCTTCCATTGACAGAAGAATATCCACCAGGGAACTTTGTGACAATGCATGAATTTCTATTTAGTCGAATTTATGTGTTGGAAACTGCATGAAGAAGATACATTTGTAGCCAACATTTATTACTTTGTTTCTCCACATTTTTTTATTTTGTTTACTGCACTTTAAATTATATTAAATTTATTTTAATTACAATTGATTCTCATACTTTCATGTAATTTCTTGTATTTTTAGAATGCTAAAAAAAAAAAGGAAATATTAAATATGATAGCTTCAAGTCTGCCATATTGGAGACCCCTGAAAAGAGATAATTAAAAAAAAAAACCTGGCCACCTACTGGTTATGGGATTATCCATAAGTACCAAAATAACTTGCACAACTTTTTAAACATTGGATAAAATTGTTAGCCTTGACTTTAAAAAACTTAGAATGCAAAATGCAAAGATAGATGTCTGAACAGTGAAAAGAGGTTGATATTTTGCTATAAATATATATTTGAGTGAAAATTGAGTTTTTTGTCAATAAGTTTTATGGTAAATAAAGTTTGGTTGATCAAGAGACTGACTTTCATTTATAAATATTATTACAAATACCTATTGTGTGTATATATAAATAAATGGACAATATCTTAAATTGGATGTTGCAATTTATTTCTTCTACTTCAATTTTTCCACCTAGTGTAAGATTAAGTAATCAATAAATGTAAGATCATTGTGCTTAGTAAATTGCTATCTAATCCTGTCATGTCCATATCTCCAGATTAGTTTGTAGCTTGTGGCTTTTATCAGAAAAGAGTTTTTGGATTTGGATCTATTAAATCTGGTATCTATTTATTTCTCAGGTAAACACTAGATGGCAGAACTGAAGTATAAAAAATAGATTTCCTACATAAAAGTACTATGTAATCTATGGTCAAGTCCTATTTGCAGGTTTTCTTAAACTGGATCCTAAAAGAGTATAAAGATAAAGAACTAGATCAAATTTAAGATGGATAAATGAAATGAAATTTTCTGGAGTGATGTAATGAAAAAAAGGTATGGATTAAAGAAAATAAATAAAACTTGAAGAAAATTTCACTTTGAAGTGCATCAACAATTGACATTATATATGAGATCATTTAAAGACCCTTAATTATTAGCTCATTATTTAAATAAAATGATATCTAATTATCAAATTGTATATTATGAATAATGACAATATAAGAGTCTATAAATGATTTAAAAGCAAATCATTAAACAACAATCTTGGTCTGTATGAGTACTGAATATGTAAATAAATATCTTCCATTGTCATAGCAATGCTGAATCTATTAGCTTGCTAATGTGTTTATCTAAAGATGATATTAAATATAGGTATTCAAAAAATGTCATGCTTGTAAATTGAATTGTAGTAATTTTCTATGGATAAACACTGAATAGTGGTGGTAATAATATTTAGAGGGTAGGTCATTGTACCAACTAGTCATAGCTGTTTCAGACAAAAATGTACATTGTGTCTTTTGTTTTTATGCACTTTTATCCATATGTTTTGAGAGTGAATGGAGATTTCATATTTTATAGTACACCATCATTAGGAAAAAGTGAAGATAAATAATATATTACCTTTAGTTAATGGTTATACCTAGGCTAAAATCAAACAATGTTTAGTTTAATAAATGATTAGTTATTTATTAATAATATGTATAATTTATTGGCATCATTTATTTACAGCCTTTATAGAACTTTAGAGAAATTTAGAGTCTTATATATAGTAACATTTGATTAAATATCAATTAACCTATTGCAGGATGCATGTTTCTATCAACTAAACCTGATGTCATCAGCTACTCAGTAGACCAATTGAGATCACATCAAACATAGCAATTAATTTCTATTTAAATAAACTGGCAATGCCAATTTAATATTAAAATTTCAATGTAAATTTAGCAATAATTTAATTAAAGTCCTTTGCATCAGCTTAATGCTAATTGATTTGGAGGATTATATATAATCTAGCTCATTTTAAACTAACATTGCCTTTAAATAAATATGTTAAATATCAATATAATCAAAATTGGAATTATTAAATAATTAAATATAACATTAAAATGTATTGATGTGATGTTATGTGATGCACTGTAACTTCTCCTTAAATGGAGCAGGAATCTCTCAGCAACTATGCCCAGAGAAACCTGTTAGCCACTTTACCTTTCATCCCCTTCTCTAAGTTTTCCCATATTCTGCTCCTCCCATTACCACAACATAATCTTTGTCAACTCTATGGCCTTTACATCTAAATCCCCCTTATCTTTTCCCAAACCCAGCATAAAAACCAATAACCCACTTTCTGTATAATCACTTTTTTCATATTTATTCTTCTATAACTTCATTATTTGTACCCTTTCTGTTTTCAAGCATTTACTTTCAATTAACAGATGCCTAATACTTTCTATTTCTTCCTTACACAATTTACAATCTAAATCACTCATATTTTTCCATTTACACTTTCCTTACTATTATCATACATTAACTCACAGCTAATGTTCTGTTTACTTTTATATATATTTAAACACTTTTACTCTCCATAGTTCTCCAACTCTCTCATTCTCTATTCTTTATTAATGAATCTATTATTTTGTCCTATTCCTTACCACCATAACACTCTACAATCCTCCTAACACAATCATCCCACTTTTTGTACAAATATACTAATATTTATTTACACCCTCTATGGAGATTTATTGAAATTAATAATCTTATAATTGGCACATTTGACAAAAAAATAACTAACATCTTGCAAGATACATTTCTGCCAGTAAACCCAACATCATCTGCTGCTCAAGAAACCAGTTAAGATGACATCAAACACAATACTCATAAAATAATGAGCATGCTAATAGCTCTAACAAGCTTTATCGATAAATGCTGCAAGAGAAAGCATTTAAAAATCTCTATCTAAAAATTATCTCCAAACCAGTTTCAAACTATTGGCTCTTATTAGTGAGGTGCTAGAATATTTCAGGCACTAGATCTAAAATGACAACTGAAGGCCAGCTGATAATTAACTATTAAGTAGAAAATCTGAAATTTTCAGACACCTATATGTCTCCAAATCCAGCTACCTAACTTAAATAGCTGTGTCTGAAAACTTTTCAGCCACACCATATATTGAGTCTTAGCAATATAACATCACTTAAGACTTAAAAGCATAGAAAAAGGTGTTTAAATGCTTTCTCTTGTGGCATTTATCAATAGTTTGTTAGAGCTATTAGCATGCTCATTATTTTATTTTATAATTACAAGTTTGTCAAGTTAAATCACATGATAGATGACTTGATTTTATTTACTACTACAATAACTCATTTTCTATTTAAATAGACTCATTGTTTTTAATTTGATATTCAGGTTTAAATGGCAATTATAGTGATACTATAATTAAAGGCCCCTTATATATATATATGTGTGTGTGTGTGTGTGTGTGTGTGATAATTAATAATATTGCAATATATATCAATAATATTTTGGAAGAAACTACTTATTCTTCATACATTAATTATTATAAAATTATAGGTTGTGCATCTATGGCTAAAGGGTAACTAATAAGATTGACCACTACAAATAGTCAAATATGAGAAACTTTTACTTCTCTGTGATATATAAACTGAATTTGTACAAGTAATATGCCTGATTTAATAATCAGGCTAATAATAAGTTCAAACCCTAACACTAGTATCCCTAATGTCAATCAACTGGGTATATGTCTGGAGTCCTGGGGGCTAATACCTTAAAAAAAATTATCAAGCAGGAAATGCATTTCCCAATGTAATTCTTGTATAATCTTATGAATTTTATTAACAATTCCAATAACCACTGCTGAGTCCGAACATAGTTTGTCAAAACCTAAAAAAATAAAAAACTATTTAACAACCATAATGACACAACAAAGACTATCCAACCAAACATTGCTTTCTATAGAAAATAACTTATGTGAAGACTTAAATTTAAGTGAGATAATAGATAAATTTGCTGAAATTAAAGCAAGGTGGATAGCTCAAGGGAGTTTGAATATCCCCTATATTATATTAATTTTGGTTTTCTTATATTAATATTAACGTGTTATAAGTTAAATATTACTACTTAGATAAGAATAAAATTAAAGATTTTGTTTATTCATTCACTTTTTTATTTACTAGGGGCCTCACTCCATATTTGTGCTCAGAACTCAAAATCCAAAGGGCGGCACTGAACCCTAATTTAGTTCCAGTCAAAATATCAATGTGATGTTAATATTTACAAGGAAATGTAAACATTGTATGAATCTAAAATAAATGTTCATACATATGTAATATTAAACTTTCATTAAGCTATGAACAACATTTTATTTTTATTCTAAACATGGCCACAAAGGGAAAACAATCAACCAGTCTACATAAGACACATTGTTTTGAATGTTCAAAACTCTTTTCAATTGCTATCAAAATGGAAATCATCCCATAATAATCACTCACATTCAATACTATTAATACAATTTATACAAGTTAGAAGTAGTGACATTGTTTAGATAAAATAAATCCTATTTGAAATGTTCATTAATGTACAAATAAGACTTTATAGCACTTCTTTTTTCATAAGATAACTTGCATGAAGGAGAAGCACTTTTAAATCTGTAATACTAAATATTTAATATAGTAGCATATAAAATAAGAATAGTAAATATGGCAAATGTTTCTCATTGAAGATATAACGTTACATATATATAAATACAATATTGAGAGTGAAAATGTTTACAATTGGAGTTTAAATAATGTTAACATCTCATAGAAATTTTTGCTAAATGTCAATCAGACAAAATAAGTCTCACATTGCTTGAAATTCAAGAACTTATATGGAAGACAAGTTTAAACAATGAAATTATAAACAACTTCATATTCTCAAAGCCCAATCATTAAATATTTATTTTATAAATTAGAAAATTTACAAAATAAAATATTATTGACAGAGATTTGATAGCAGTTTCTAATTGCAATTTAAACAGAAGATAATCAACCTTTTGCATATGTGCTGTACTGCTATATTTAATCAACATTGTTTTTGTTGAATATGAGAAAACTCTTAATCCAAGGCACAAGATAGAAACTTTGAAAAGATTGGTCTATATAAGAGAATTTAGGTACAAAGATAAGGTGGCTGTTTTTAGTTTTTTCAAAGACTATGTTGTGCATTCTCACATTCCACAAAAACAATGTTTATTTAATATAGCAGTACCACACATGTGTAAAAAACATGAAAATTATGTAAATATATTGCAAGTAAAGATCTTTCTAACTACTATTTAATTATTATTTGTCTAACTAACAAACGCAAGATTTTGTGAGATGTTAACATAGTTAACCAGCAGTTGGAAAGACATTAACTCTCAATATATTTATATAATATTTCACACAATGAATATTCTAATATTACATATTTTCAAAGACACTGGACATTTAAAAAGTTGTTAAAATGAATATAAGAAAATCTATTATGCAAACATTAATTTGACGAATTTCAAGCTGGCAGTATTTTGATTTAACAATGACTAAAATTTCAATATCACAATAATTGTTATTAATACCTGTTTTCCATCAATTCTTGTATTGCAGACAAAGAGAATTCATTATCTATGATAGCACTAAAATATGAGTTCCTATATGTTATAAATGGAATTTTTCAAAGAAAGGTAAAGATAAAACACAATTTATCAGAGTTGCCAGATAGTAAGGGTTGATCACTTTCACTTCCTTGTTTTGCTTTCTAACTAATAATATCTTGATGACCATTTATTGACCATTAGAGGATAATTATATTGATTAACTATTTGGCCAATTACCTAAAGATAAAAACCCTAAGACTAATTAAAATCACAAATTTTAGGCATTAAGATGATTACAGAACTATTATTCTCAAATAGTTTTACACATACACATATGTATATTGCAAGGAAATCAAGTTATATATCACATGATCTAATGTTATAAGCTTGTATTACAATGTTATATGATGAGCTTGCCAATAGCTCTTAACAAGCTTTTCAGGAGCTAGAAACTAATCTGAGGATAAGAGATATTCTGAAAAGCTTGTTCAGAGCTATTGGAAAGCTCATTCTATAACATATGTATATATATTATAATATTTAATGGGTGTTTAGATAGAAATATCTTGGTATGTGGAGTTTTCAATTCATAATTATTTAATTAGCTCTTTCTAGGATAAATAGCCAATCAAGATAAATTGCCCAAAACAAAGAGAGAAAGCAAAATTGGCAGTACCAATGCAGCACTTTGTCTCTGCATTTTGAGCAGTGATCAAAAAAATCCTTTTCACTTACATTGGCACTGACAGTTTTACTTTTCGTTTTTGCTTTGGGAAATTTACTTTGATTGGCTGCTGTCCTAGCAAGAGCTTTCTAATTAAATAATTATAAATGGAAAACTCCACATATTAAAATATTTCCATATATATAATATGTCCAATGAAAAGGCCATTTGTTCTTCTCTAGGTTTACTGCAGCACTAACATATTGTAGTTATTTGGCACAAAAAACATTTAAGATGCTAGTATGTCTACATCAATGAGCTATGATATGAAATATAATCAGTGTGTTTCAAACATTAAACCATAGTGTAAAAATATTTTAACATTTAACATTAAGCAATATTTTGTTACTAAAACAACTGTGTAAATAAGTGAAGCTATATGCTACAAAAATATTTTCAAGTGGTCCACAAGATTTTGTGATGTCAGGAAGAGTAATGAAGATGATTTACACACATATGATACACTAATACATTTCAATTCATGATGCAGACATGCTAGTGTCTTAAAAATTTTATTGAATAGTTAAACTATGTCACTACATAAGACATACATTGATTCAGAGGTGGTACTTCAAGAAGATTGGAGAGATAACACACTGTTTATATTTAATCATAAGTTTCATTAACTTATGGGTTATTACATGTAAATTACATTATTATAGTTCTTATGATTAAATAAATCAGTAAAATATCTTCCATCTGTTTCCATGGCAACATTACAATTAGGAAGTAAATGGTGATGTAATTTGTATGTATATATATATATATCATGATATTTATATATATGTTAAATTATATTTTTTCATAAATTTTTAGTTTGATAAAAAAAAAAAATTAAGAAGTTATGTTGAATGTTGCCAGAAAATTATGAATTGCTGCTAATTGACAATCCTTCAGAAGTTAACAAATTTTTCTATTAACCTATAATAGCCTTTTGTTGGGTTTATTGAAGTAAAATGTTTTGTTAATTACATTATACAATATTGTAAAATAACATCTAATCTTTAATTCAATATACATCACACAAACCAGTGTTATCAAAATGATTACTAAATAACAAGTTTGCCACAATACATATTTCACTCTGACCTTAGAAATCCATGAAATTTAATATCACAAACTTAAATGATTATAAAGATGTGGTGATGTAACCATATTTAAATCAACAATGTATTATTTCAATCAAGAGTTTGAATAATATATTAATGTCTAATATACTGTACTGCCAACGAATATATGAGTTTATTAAATATTACATATCAAATTTAAAATAAACTCATCCATGAAATAACACATTTTAAGCTATCAATATAAAATCTTTTAGACCAATCTCTCACTATACATATATTTTGTGAGAAGACTTCATCATGAAGTAAATCAGAGATCCAAAACAGCTGAACATTACAAAATAATGATGATCAGATATTTTACTTATAATAATTTCAAACCAATTGAAAAGTTTGACTATCATTTCTATACAGACATTTAGATGTTTCAGTCCCTGGTTTATCTAATAAATAAGGATTTATTATGTAATACATGTAGAATAAAAGATTAGTTTAGAAAAATTTTTATACTAAGTGATAATTTAAATTTTGTTTTGTATTTGCAAGAGCATGACATACAAACATAAGATGTGATTGGTTACAAATATATACCATATATATTTGTCAATTTCTTATAAATATTTAAGTGTGAATACAATGAACATAATAAAATTTTGAGGATGTTTGTAGGACAATTGATATTCATTAGGTATAGTTTAAAAGTTTTAATACACCACTCATTCTTGATATGTATGAATAAATATAGCTGAAAAGATAAATTAATCCCACAATGCATTTCATGCTAGTCCAGCACTTTTCAGCTGGTTCTGATTTCATTGGATCAAATAGCAATCAGGCACAGGTATAAATTTTTCATAAGTATTTTAAGAGTAAGTCCTCATTAGATATACTTTAAATTTTTTATTCCACTACACATTCATGAAACATATAAATAAAGACATCTGAAAAAAATAAATTACCACCATGATGTATTTTATGCTGATAAAACATTTCCTGGTTGTCTCATATCTTATCCATATCTTAATCTTATGTTCAATATTTATCAATATTAAAATATTATCATCTGATATACAAACTTTAAACTTTTACTATTAATTTTAGGCAAGTACATTAATGATTATTACTAATTATTTATTAAACTAAAGATTATCATAACACTCTTCACCAGACATAAAATTTAAATCCAGGTAAAGATTAATATATCTGTTTTAATTAAACAGACACATGGTATCATTGATCCAATTTGATCTCATTAAAATATTTTTACAATTATTTCTTCATAATAGTAAATATATGCTAACTATTTTCATCATCTAATATTAAATGTTTTTAAAAGAAATTCAAACTTTATTTAAACTTTTGAAATAGATTTAACTGCAAGAAATAGCATATAGATTAATATATAATACAATGTTCTAAGTGATATTCTTCTCTCTTTTTCAATCATTTTTGGCATGAGAATTGAACCTGAATTTTCAGATTCAAAAATATTGGTGAAACTTGTTGTGCCATTAAAAAGGGACCAAAAGAGATTAAATTGATGTTAAGAAAAGAAAACCAGATGTATTTAAAGCAACAGGCCATACAAATTTTACTGAACAAATGTTTGATTGGGGAAAAAATATAAAAATGAAATTTCAAAGAAACTGCTCATATGACAGTAACAAATAACCTCATAACTAAATCTAGTATGATAATTCATGAAGTTTGAAAGCTGCTAATAAATCTTGTCCTTAAGAAAAAGTAAAGAAATCAGAGAATCCTCATAGATAAATATAAAAAATTTCTAATGACTGTTGCCCTTGGCAGACTACCCTAATTTGTAGCTTAAAGTCAGTATTCATGAATCTAAAAATCCATGTTTGACTTCCATACTAATACTGTCACTGGTCAGATTAGCAACAGTTGAAGAAGAGAGGAAAATAATATCAGTTGAAACAGAATTAAATACTAATCTTTCTGCTATTACTAGCAGTTATTGTATTTGAAAAGATTAAATAAAGTTTGGATTTTTCTAAAGTCATTCGGTATATAATATTAGATGATGGAAATAATCCACCATATGTCCTGTACATTAGGAATCAGAGTGACTTGTGGTCAACATGGTTAGGGTGAGAAACATGGCATTAAGATGGGCTTTCAGCATTCCATCAACAGATTTGCAATGAAATGGATGACTGAAGAGTTATGGGGTAGAGTGTTTTGAAGCCTGTCTATTAAAGTATGAAGATTGGTTATCTTAATACAAGCTGAGCTTTGATTGTATATGTGTGGAAATGATAATCTGGACCAACTGATGAGTGCTAGGATAGCATGAAATACTGTATTGGTGATTATTTATCTTTTCAACATGTGTGTGATCAAGTGTATAAGTGGTATGAGATAGCATGGATGGTTGAGGATCATGTGAAAGTCTGAATTAAAACCCCCTATATGTTACATATAGAAGTGCAAGTATTAAAAAAGCCTGTACTGTAGGAAAAAAATCATATTTCATATAATTATTACTAAAATATTATCATCAAACTTTCAGACACAATGATTTCTCATATGTTTATTAAGATATTTTCTTATATAATATATTGATGTGATAAATAATTGTTTTAATATTAAATATGCCATATTTATTAATGAATATGCATTTATTTTAGCTCTGAGTCTGCACTACATTGCACAAATCAATCGTAAGAAAATAATGTTGTATATTGACTTCTGTTTATATATTTTGCTTTTTTTTAATCTATGATTTGATAAAGTAGGCTATAGTAATATTCAAACTTCAATGTTTTATATATAATATTTTCTATTTTATTTTATACTTCCTACATGATGCATTTAGCCATTAAACTTCTCTGTCAAATGCTAGTGAAGGGATACACAAGTCCACAATATAGTAACATTATTATTATTTAAATACCACTAATAGGATATATTCCAAAATTTGAAAGTATATATTAGCTTCATTGTTAATGGTAGAGAATTTGATTCTGGAACAGTGATCGATCGATTCTAGTTCTGGCATTTCTGGTGCTCAAACTTATGAAATCCTGAATAAGAAAGCCATTTGATTATTTTTTTAAATGGAGAAATCAGGATGACCCTCAAAGGTAAGTCTATAAAAATTTACTGATTGCTGCCTTTGATAAAATAGCCTAGTTGTTTAGAGGATACCTTAAATTCATTTTTCACAAATCTAAAGGTCATCAGTTCAATTCCCATGTTAACTGACACTGTTCAGGACAGAAATACCTGAAAAGGGAGAAAATATGTAAAAAGGTAATCCAATAGTTTATTGCCTAGAATTTTTTATAAAGTTGGACCATTAAAAATGACATAACTGTGCATATATCATTGTATTAAAACACATAGGTGAAAGAGAGAGGAGTATAATATAATTGGCAATTGAATACATTGAACAATGCATAAATAAGATTTGAATTTTTATTAAAGCACCTAACAAGTTAAATCGATGGTAAAAATATATCATATATGGATAAATAATGGTCCAATAATGTCAGGTGTTAGATTGATGTAATGTCTACATGGGTATGACTACACTATCAAATCCAATAAGAACATTGAGCAATCTATCATCATTTTTTTCAATGAAATGGATGATTGAATAGTTGGAAAGGTGAAAAGATTGAAGCCTGTCCATTAAAGTTTAAGAAGATGCTATTTTAATATAAGCCAAGCACTGATTATATTTATGTATGGGAAATTATGATCTAGTCCAATTGATGAGTGCTGGTTCTGAACGTAATACACATATTGGGGATCATCTATCATTTTTGCATGTATGTGGTCATGTGTATCAGTTGCTTGAGATGGAGTGGAGGATAAATATAGACTGAAATCTCCTAAGTTCAAATCCCCCAACTTACATATATAAGAAACATTCAATATATATATATAATCCCAGTGCATAACGCTATACTGAAATAAATATACAAATATTAAACATTAAATTACCCCACATGGTTAAGAAATCCAATACCGCCCTCTGTGAACCAATATATAAATATATTAGAGTTCGTATTTCACTCTGCTATAAGATGTTATATATTGAAATACGAACAAACTCAAACAAAGAACTTGAAATTTTAGCAAGCAATGATCTTAACTTTTTGCTACAAACACAGAGGGTGGTATAGGATTTATTAACTATGTGAGATGATTTAATGTTTAATATATATATAACAAATACAAAGTCAATTAAAAACATTCAGGAAAACTTATAAACACCATAATTTATATGTTAGCAATAATAATTTTTAAAAATATGAGACACAGCACAAATGTGAATCAGGTCAGATGGTAGAAAAATTTGATAACACTACTTAATGTTGAAATGTTGATGATTGATTTTTTTAAATAATAATAGTACAACACTAATAAACTTAACCAACTCAGATTATATAAAAATAAATGGTTATCATCGATTAGCCCCTGCACACTGCCTGATGTCACTGTTGCTAGTCAAAAACCAATAGATATAATGTTACTGGGCTGCTTTACAATTTACTTTTTTTACACTACTACATGTCAGCACATAGCACTGGAATTCACAGGGAGGGGGATCCAATGTTTTTGCCAATCCAAAGGATCATCTGTCACATGTGAGACAATTTTTAAAACATTATCCATCTCAGCGCATAGTGCTGGAATTGGCAGGGAGGGGGATCCTATGGTTTTGCTGATCTGAAGGATCGTCTGTCACAACATACACAATATTTTTAAAAACAAAATTATTTAATAAAATCTAATATTTCCTTTTTTCAATTAACGTCTGATCAAAAAAAAAAAAATTTCTATACTATTTTAAAACAATTTACGAAACACAATTCAATTTGAAAATTTCCTTCTGATCAAGCCAAGCTTATGCTTTGAAAGTCTTATAGCTGTCCCTGCACAAAATACATTTTATGTGTGATTTCTATATAATGCTGGAACGTACACTTTTGAAATTCGTTTAACCTTAAAAATATGTGTACAGAAGCATGTCTTTTGTCTTACAATTAATACTATCTAAAACTACATCAGGTCGTATAAAAAATAAGTACTTCGAATGCATATGCAAAGACTTAGGACAACTTGAATTCTACACACCCTCACATCATACTGTAGTGATCTGTGAAGTGTGTGATAGTACCGTGAAGCACAAAAGCTGCTTAGTGGCCAATATGAACAGAATTGTTCTATAGGCCATGTGAGCAGTATATTTCTGTGCTTTTGCATGGAAACAGTGACATCAGGTGGTGTGCAGGGGATAATTGATGACAACCAAATAAATAATTGAGTGTTTAAATTACTTCTGAGATTATGTGACAATTGAGCATTGGAAGTGATGTTTTTAGTTTTAATTTTCTAATCTCTTTACCATTGTTCTAATGTGAACAATGTATAATTTCAATGAAATAACATTCAACTTGATGTGTTGTGAAACATTAAGGTTGATTAATATTTTTTATGATTACTGCGATTTTTATTAAACTGTTATAATTCCCTAATCTAACACTTTATCACTGTACTAAGATGAACAAAGTGTAATTCACATGATATAACATTCTGCTTGACATATTGTGAAACATTAAGGTAGATTAATATTTTTTGTGATTACTGTGGGGTTTTTTTTAAAAAAAAACTGCTACAAAGACTGTTTTTTGATATTTTTATGCATCTTAAATGAGTAATAATATTGTATAATAAACCACATAATAAGGTAGATGCATTTTATATGTGTGAGGGGTGTGTTTCATGCAACAAAACTTTTATTATTAGATGGTTACAAAGAAAAAGAAAAGAGAGAAAGAAAGCCAAAAAAAAAAAAAAGAAAGATCATATAAATAAATAAATTACTGAATAGAGAAGAATTAGTAAAAAAAATCCATAATACTAATTGTATGGTGTAATGCTGTATAAATGACCAAACTGAAGCAGCAATGCTCCAGGTCTACCCATCTCTAACACTATATTAAATCAATGAGTTATTAATAATAATATTAAGTGAATATAATCATGAACTGATTGAGTAAAGTGAAAATTAAATTAGAAAAATAATAAAACATATGAATTATAACTGAAACACACAGACTTATTATATACCTGTGTTTATATATGTAATATATAGGGTATATGAGCACAGACTTTCACATGACCCACCATCCTCCACACTATCTCATAACACTGATACACTTGAACACATATATATCGAAAAGATAAATAATCACCAATATATGTATTTCATGTTAGCATGAAATACGTATATTGATTATTTATCTTTTCGACATATATGTGTTCAAGTGTAGAGTAACACTGATACACTTGAACACATATATGTCAAGAAGATAAATAATCACCAATATATGTATTTCATGCTAGCATGAAATACGTATGAAATACGTATATTGGTGATTATTTATCTTTTCGACATACATGTGTTCAAATGTATCAGTGTTATGAGATAGGGTGATGGGTCATGTGAAATTCTGTGCTCATATACCCTATATATTACATATGAATTATAAGAACATTTCCTTATATTATTTTTTTAAATATACAAATAAACGAAGAAATGGCAATTCTTGATAGAAAAAAATGCACCAACACACATATACCATACATTTTCTCAACATAGAAATTGACTCATTATAAGATAGCTAGAAACAGATTAAAATATGTAATTCTTGTATCAATAGTTTATTTTTATGGATATGTTATAAAAGTTGATATAATTTTGATCATAGCTAACAATATAATATCTACACAATATGCCACAGGACGATAAAAATCTAGTACATTTCTGAATGTTTGCCATGTAAAATCAATATTTATCTGATCTCACAATATTACAGCTCTTAGGGACATCTGAAAGAATAATTGTGCACAAACAATAAATTTGTTATAATAATAATTTTATTTTCATTTTTTAATACTGTTTTGATTTGCATCATTAGAAATATTAATATGTCAAGTTCTAATACTACAAAGTCAAAATTAGACCCACTTATTAAATCCATACTTTAATAAATGTGATATTCCTTATTGTTTCAACCAATAATGATTTAACACATTTTTGAAACAAATGATTTTATTATTAAATTTTATAATCAACTGGCTTTATTGGTTGGAGGTTTGGAATTGCTATGAGCTAGGTGCATTCCATAAACTATAACCAGAGTCTACCACTCCCAATTGTACTAAACCATGCAGTTCAATATATATTGCAAGGAAAGTACCTCACTGATGACCGCTAACAGCTAGAAACTGGTCTGGGGGTAGGGATATTGAGAAAAGCTTGTTAAGAGCTATTCAAGCTCATTATATATATATATATAACTACTTGTAAATTAATAAAGTACATGCATACCCTTATTATACTGGATAAATGTGTTGATAAAAATACTGCTAAAATTAAAACAACAATCAGAATGCAAAGAAAATGGATACAAGTTATTGCTGATAAACTTCAAGAAATGATACTTGAATAGTTTTTTTTTTTTTTTTGGTCAGAAGGTCATGTAATGTTTACTAAAATTGAAGTTTAATCCAAAAACTTTTAGAAAATAAAGAAAAAATTAGAAGCATACTATCTTGATAAATATTTTATGAGGCTTATTTATTTTCATCATCTTGAATTTCATTTTCTATTTATCTCATCTCTGTTGAATGTTTAAGATTAAAATTATCATCTATATTTTTTTTACCTATAAGTCTTATTGGCAAGAAATGTTTGTCAGCTAGAATTTTTTGACTTTCAGTAGTAGCTTGTGTATTATAACTAATTTTTTAAAGATCAGAAACCAGCAATTATAACTGAAGATATATTGAATAACAAGAAGTATTAATTCACTTTAAAATTCACTGATGGAACAAATTTATTAGCTTGCATTCAAAAAATAACAAGTTTGGATTGATATTCAAATCTTTTCTGTACTGATGCTTTTGTAATCTTTATTTTACTATTCATTTTTGTTCCTAGATGCCAGGAATTATTTATCAATAAGTAAACCTTAGAGTATTGAGGTAAACTTGCAAAAACAGTAGAGTATGTATATATTATATTTGTTAAGAAGAAAGTTTATTTCAAAAAATATTTTTGTTTCAAGATTATTTTGATTATATTAAAAATTGTTTTACTTTTATATTTATAGTATGTTCTTACAAATTTTAAACTTATATGGTAAGAAAAAAATTTATTTTAGCTAACATAGATAGTAAGCTTTTCCTAGACAAATTTATTGCTTTTAATATTTTTTCATTATTTTAGTTATATCTAAAGTTATTTTTAATAATAATTGTGCTAAACATATTTTTAACACAAACTTTATTCAGAATGAAGGCTCTCTATATAAAAAAAAATGTAATTTTTAATATGTCAATTTGGTTACATTTAGTTGTACACAAGACTGCAAATCCTGAAGGTGTATTGAAAAATTTCATTTATTTGTATTCTCCAAGGATCTGTTAGAGATGTAAAAGGTTTATTAACTTCTTATATGACATTTTCTGGGAATAAGTGACCAAAAATATGGAATCATGTTTACCCATCCCAATAATCAATACAAACATTTGTTCACTGATACTAAATAATCCAATGACATAACTTTACACATTTATCTACTCTGAAGCTAGCAAAATTGATGAATATATAAATTTATTGTCTTCTTATATGTTACTTTCTGGTAGTACATGACTAAAAATCTGGGAAATCGCTTTACCTTATAAAATTTGTTCAATGATACTAAAAAATTTAAAGGAGTTATTTTACACTTTGTCTGTTCTGAATCTGTCAAAACTAAATATGTTTCTCATTATAAAAAATCTATATAGATATTAACAAACTATGAGATGAAGATAATATCAAGCTACAAGATGAAGATATATCAATAAGATTATCTTCAAAATTAAAGGATTGAATAGAAAACAGTATGTCAAAAATTCCAAAGCTTGTCTGAACCCCAAAATTAGGTCTAAGAAAAAGTAAATAAATAATCTTTTCATTTATTATGGCAAAAAAGATTTTAATATAACTATATAATGCAATTAAATGGCTTTATTGTTTCAAAGTTCATAAGAAGTTTAAATATTGAAAGTGACTAAACTGGAATCATTTTGAAATCTTACACTCTGGAGTCTGATATTCTACTACCACAAATATTCAGGGTGACACAAATGAAGTCTCTACATATACAAGAGAAGTGTCCTCATAAATAATTTTCTGCTAAACTCATAAGAAAAATAAAGTTAGCCAAACTGAATTGAAACACTGTATAGTGTTTTGCAAGAAATAGGAGTAAATATTAGTGATTCAGGAAAGATATCATGAGAAACAAAAAATAAAACATATTTATACTGAAAGGCAAAAGACACCTGATGTTCCATTAGCACCTTCTGGTTTTCAAAATTCATATGATCTAACAATATTTGAATATGTAGAAGATACTGGTCAGGAATTTATTTTTAAAAATATTCCTTGATATTAAATTAAAAAAACATTTTAGGTCCCATAGTTGTATATCCATTTATGAGATCTGGTAAATGCCTGTTATTACTATGTAATACTATAAGTTTGATCTTATGCTTCTTTTTAGAATTCAATTTATATTAAAATATTTAACTGTAAATTATTCAGACAATAACAAAGTTCACTATATGAAGTCTGCAAAGTTATTAAAGCAACATAAAACCATGACAGCTCAAACTGTAATCTGTTTCAATATATAAATTTCAATACCACTAAAATGCCACATGACCACCATTTCCTATGTTTACATAATGGCAGCAATAAACTAAAAACTAGTCTGTGGATATTGGTTTAGTAGATACTTAGATAAAGATTTTGATGTACAAATCTTGCATTCTTTGATGATTATGGCTTACTCTAGGTGGCACTATCATATGAAGTGCTGCTACTGTTTTAAAAATTTTCAATAGTTTGATTATAAGTCTATATAATTTACAATTATATTGTCCATTTTTTTCAATAAAAAACTAATTTATGAAATAATACATTGGAATAACAATGACTTACAAATATTGTTTATTTATTATGTTCTGTGTACTTTATAACAGTAACAAAGCTATGGATTCAACATATTAGGAGCTCTAAACCACAAATTCTACCACAAGATCACATGACATACTGAATCATAAACTATTCAATTATAATAGTTATGATTTGGACAAAATTATAACATTTTGTGCTAATATCATAAGATCAAATAAATATTTCAATCCTATCCATATAGTTCCTAATTAGAAGCTTGGACTGAATATATTTTAATTTTTTCAGACTATGTGAAAACTATTTATAGTATTAATATTTAAACTTGATATAATAACCATCATGGCAAATTAAAATTAAATTAAAGAGATAGCTGATGAGTACTGATCTATCTATTAAGATTTGGTGGCATTTGAAAAACATCTAATACTAAATTCATCTTTCTTACATTAATATTTCATCATTCTAACTTCCAGAAATCCTTGTTTCAAACAGGTTTAACTGATTCAACTTCTTTAAACCACTATTGCCAAATACACTGAATAGTTTTAGTTTCCTGAAACTTCTCATAAGCCAAATACAGTAACTGCTTGTACTTCTTGGTATACATAAGTTATGGCTTGATAAGGCAAGTATGAATATAAAATAATTTTTAGTTCTGTTTAATGTATAGATGCTTTGATGTCTTGATATATCATATCTCTGATGATCTATATAATTTGAGTCATGAAGGCGCCAATTGTCAATGCCTTTGAAATTATAGTAGATAAAATCTGGATGAACTAGCAGGGATTTAATATTCACATTCACAGGAAAATCAAAAGGTTTTTTATTATTTACCACTCATGAAGATCTTCATTTTAATACATGTTTATGTGTTATAACAGGTGCATTACATGACACACAATAACATAGTGTATATATATATATATATATATATATATATTTAAACTTTATATATATATATATATATATATATATATATATATAAAGTTTAAAGGGAAAATGAAAATAAACATAGAATAAATTTTGTAGATATTTTCTTCATTTCCCTGGAATAAAAAAACACAGTAATGAATTAAACAATTTTGAATTTAAAATAATATTTTATTATAAATTAAAGATTTAAAAAGGTATTAATATTGTATTCTGATTTTGAAATTAAAAACAAGCATGTTTTATGATAAAATAGAACTGATACTTATAAAAATTTCTACTTTGAAATCTTTTTAATTAATTGAGCAAAATTTCTGTCTATTAGAAATCTTTTTTTAAAGTAAAACTTGTAGATCATACTTTGATAAAATTCCAAAGGATTAAAGTGAATTGAAATAATCAACTTTTTCCAATCAAGAAATATAAGAAAAGGTTTTTAATTAAGAACAGATTTTAATTATTGTATTTTTGTCACCTTACTACAAAAAAGGGTGGATATAAAAGAGTAATAATTGTTTTGAGAAGCAGTTGGCCAGAGTAGTTTGTGTTGGAGTTTTATAGAGCTCCCATAAAAATTTAAAGGAAAGCAAAGAGGCAAGTCCAGCAGTTGTTCTGTAGTTCATGATGATGGAGTTTGAATTTACATGGAGAAAAAATGACACAATTTCTTTGTTTCATAACTACAAATGTATTCTAGAAACAGCTTGCTGGTCTGAAGTCTATCAAATCCTAGACAGAAGGAAGATCACTGCAGACCAACAATTACCTGATTATACCTGCCTCACCAAGACTAGCTCACCAAAAGAATTCCTTAACTTGTTGGAAAATTGGTTTATATATATGCTGATTTATCTGTATGCAGAGAAGCACAAAAAATGTATATGGTGAGTAGCATTATATATTTTTAAAATGACATTTTTAAAATCTATATTTTTAGAAAAATAAAACAAGTGAATAATTTTGCTTGGATTGAAAGTCTAAGAGTAAAGATTTGATTAATTGAACATCCTATTTTTTAAAAAGAAAAAAATACATTTTAAAATCTATATTTTAAATTTAAAAATGTTAAGAGCAACCTGTAAGTGATATAAATATTGAGACTAATATTTTAACTAATTTCATTAGTGGAAATGACATTTCAAAAACCAATTTATTTTAAAAGATAACAAGTAAATTTTGCTTGAATCAAATGATTGATTCATAGACACTTCTAAAACTCCAAAATCTTTTAGAATAGAAACAAGAAAACAAAAGAAAATATATTTTTTTAAAACAGACATTTATAATTAAGAGTAACCTGAAGAAGAAAATAAACTTTTGTAACCTATCAAAGATTGATATTATTTTTTTAAAAAAAGGAAAAAAAAGGAAGAAGCAGATTTATGTTTAATAACTGATTCATATTATTTATTTTTAAATATACACACACCTGTCAATTTTATGTATATTCAAAATAGAATTAATTATATAAAATGTTAATGTTTTTTATTATTAAATGAAATTCAAATATGTTCAGAAATTATTATGCCACTTGTCTGTGTCATATATATCAATGAGTGTCAAGTAAACACATATGTAAAATTTAATCATATTTTAAAACTTTATTAAATGTCAATTAAAATATATTCATCAATTGTACTACCCACCTGTGTGCAAATACCATAGATATGTATAGGTAAATTTTAACCATGTATTTTATGACAAGTCAAATATGTACAGAAATTATTATGCCACATGCCTGTGTAACCATATTAATGCATATCAGATAGACACGTGTAAATTTTAATCATTTTATTATTTTATGACATTTCAAATATGTTTCAGGAATTATTATGCCACATGTATGTATGATGGCTGAGTTTTAAGTAAACCTATTGGAACATATATGTAAACCACAATATAAGTTGAATTTTGTATATTAATCATGTAAATCATAATGTGATAATTTTTATTGTATATTAATCAAAATAAGAAAGCCTAATTTATATGTGTATAGCCATATTCTAAAGACCTTAATATCATTTTTATTGTTGTTTTTTTTCCTCATGTGTCATAGCATCAGCCAGGAAGTGAACCTGCTAACCTGGAACAACTGCTTGTAAAGCAGCTGTTGCTGACCTCTCGCTAATGCTTGACAATTTTTTATTGTTGTTAATAAATTTGTATTTCATTGTTAAAATTATTCCAGTGGACTTGATTCTAGAATATTATATGTCACATCATTTTTTGATCACAGTAAGTTATAGAGCTTATGTTCTCTGAGCTAGATTCATACCTAACAGTCTGATATAGTAAAAAAAGGATGTATCTTAGTGTTTGTGGATATCCAGTGGTGATATTTCCATTAATCATCATCCTGGTTGGAACAAAGAGAAATATTCTTTAAAGCCCATACACTACATTTTAGTTTAGTCTCTGCTATAATTTAAATTATAGTTGGCCAGTACTTAATGGTACTAAATGGACAGAACATTGATGATGATCAGCATGTTTTAATATGCCAGCATTATTGCTTTTATGATTATGTATTCTGATGGATGAGCATTTAGTTTATGCATCCAAATTATGTTTAAATAATTGCTCCAAGCTGGAAAAGACTAAATAGTTGGCCTTGTCTACAATAGACCTATTTCAAATCCAGTCACCAGATTGACTGTTGACTTATTTTGGTCATTCATCATTCATGATGAGGAATGACTAATACTTATTTATAATGCTGGTGAATTTATGGTTAATGATATTTATAGTTATTCTAATTAGTTAACTGGGCTAATCTCTCGGAGAGCTATCAAAATCCCTTATGCACTTATAATATATAACAATTACTTTTTTTTTTTTTCATATCTTACTTTAATATTAATATCTTAAATAGCATACTTAATATCTTATATACTAATATAATTGAATATTATATTGCTCATTACTTTATATTTTATATTAAGTTTCATTCTTTGAAACATTTTTCTATTGACTTGGGGTTGATGATGATTTTCCATCACCCCAGAGTTCACCCTAACTAAATACATATACATGTAATCTTTTATCACTTATTTATGTCTTCTATAGAAATGTATGAAAACTTATGATCTTACATTTTAAAACATTTGATAGAAAATCAATAAACACCTTACAAGTCATTGTTTCTGTAAACCAAGCCTGCAGTTATGAGCTGTACAGGAGAACAGTTGAGGTCATACCAAGTATAACTACTCTGTTTAGTTTTTATTTTTTGACAATGCATCCCTTATCACAATTTTACTATGCTGCAATCTACCACCTGTTCAAAAATTGAGACCATTTTTTTCTGTTAAGCATGCATTTTTGAACAAATTCTCTCTTCATGTGGATTAAATATAAACACATGGAATAATATTTGTAAATATATACATATGTGTTTACTCTGTATAAACAGTCAAATATATGTTTGTAGGAATGCAATTATAAAAATGTAAATAGTTTGGAAAATATTTTATTTAATTTTATAAATAATATAACATATATAGTGTTAAATAGATCATTTAAGTACTAAATGCTATTCTAATAAATGAAACATATTCTCACTTCTTATTAAACAATAGGATAATAAGAAAGTAGTGCCCACTTTCAAATTTAGTTCTCTTTGCATATTAAGAAGATTGTCTTGAACAACTATCAGTCTGTTTAATAAATAACTCATAATATATAAATGGATTTATTTATTCCCACCCTTCTTCCTGCTGTAGTTGTTCAAAACAATCTTTTTAATATACAAAGAGAACTAAATTTGAAATTGGCTATCCTAGTAGGAATGGGTCTTATTTACTATAACAACATTTACTACTTACACAATCTATTTACTATTATATATTTTTACTTTGTGATTATTTTCATAACATAAAATATGTAAATTTTTCCATCATTTCAAAAGTGTTTAATTTAAAAGTTATTAAACAACAAATGATATAAATTTATTTTAAATATTAAAATATAGGGGATTTGAACTCAGACTTTCAATATTGGCATTAGCATGGGATTGGGGAATTCTGTCATCAGATTTTCATTGGTATGGATGGCTGAAGAGTTGGAGGTAAGAGTAGGTTGAAGCCTATCCATTAAAGTGTAAGGATTTGCTGTCTTAATATAAACTGAGCACTGATTATATATATATATATGGGAGATGGTAACCTGGACCAACTGATGAGTACTGGTGATTATTTATCTTTTCTGCATGTGTGTGGGTGAAGGGGCTTGAAAGTCTGAGTTCAAATCCCCTATATTTACAATTAGGCTCCAGGTATAAGAGTGTCTGGTATTTCAAGTCTTTTAAATATTAAATGGTATTTATCCTTTAGCTATGTGAGCTGCTTGATGGCATTGTATTATGTGAAAATTCACATAAAAATGTCATTTACATGGCCCAGAACAATTCATATTAGCCATTAGCAGCAGGTCTATATTGTGTTTACCATGCTGGTATTACAGCCCACTGATGTGCTTCAAGGCACTATGCAGAATGTGCACATTTTAGATATCACTACTATATCATATGAGGATGTATGGAATTGAACTGACCATAACTCTTGTAATCTGCATTCAAAGGAAAAACCCTACACCCTATCTGATGTAGTATTACATATTAATAAATGTAAGACATTTGTGTGCTTCCCTACACAGCTTGCAAGGTTGAAAAAATTGTATAAGGATAGTGACAATCACAATTTGACAGAAATTCACACAAAAAGGCATGTTTGCAGGAGAACAGCTATGAGACAAATAAAATGGCTGAGGGTGCATGTTGTTTTGTAAATCATAAGCTTGGTTTACTCAGACTAGTGCATCTATTGGACAATCCTTCAGATTGTCAAAAACATCAGGTCTCAGGCCCTGCACATTCCAGTGCTATGAGCTGACATTTATAATGTAATTGGAAAATGTAATTAATGCATTTCAGAAAAAGGTATTGCTTACGTTTTTAAAATAATGTTGGTTCATAAATTCTATTATGTAAAGCATTCTGTGTCATAGCTTCTTTGGAAAGTTGTAAAAAAGTGTTTTTTTATTTATTTTTATTTTTTTCTGATTTCACTTGAAAATTGTTTCGAAAAAAAAAATGTTTTAAAAAAGTAAAACAAAAACAATTTTAAAAAAAGGAATAAAAATTAGAAATTAAAAATAAAAGACGCAACATTAAGTAATACAAAAACAGATGGACCAGTAACATTACATTTTATGTGATTTTGCAAATAAACAATGCCATCAAGTGGTGCACATGGCTAAAGAATTAAAACCTATTAAACTAATTAGAAAAAAATTGTCGTATATATCATATGATCTAAAGTTTGTATATTGATTATGAGTTTGTGATCCAATTGTTAAAAAAATAAAAAAGGGAAAAAAAATACTTGATTGAAAATTGAGTTTAAAAAAAGGTAGTACAATCTAATTTGATTCAAAAACGTATATCTTTAGAACATATATATAAAAAAGATACCACCGCTAATCAATGATGGATTTTTAGTTTTTAATAATATTTCTTATTCTGCCTTTATTGGCATATAGCTGTATTAAAATAGGCAAATTTATAGTAGTGACTATAGTGATATATATTCACACTTTGACACTATATCAATCACCAATCACCATCACAGTATTAATATTATTCAGGTGAGTGTTATACTTGCATAGAGTGTTCGCATTGCTTCAAGCCAGCTAATGAAGAAAGTTATTTTTGAAATAAATGTGTACTGCAAAACAATTCATCTATTCATATAGTATAACAGCCATAGCAAAAAATATATTACATACAATGATTAGAGTTAATATCCCTTTACACTTATTCATATCTAATTCAAAATATCCTAAGCTATTTATACATTTTGGAATGTTTAATTGAAAGAATAAAAAAGCACCATAAATTATTGACAATATAATTATTCTTAAAAATAGTATAGCAAGTGTCAATGGTGAATGTAAAATATATCCATTTTGACTTATTATTGTATTGAAATTATCGGTACATAATAAGTATATATACTCAATGTGAAACCAACAGAGAAAAAAAATGTAAGCCGAAATGACATAATTAATATTTTTTTGGTCATAAAAGTTTTATACTTTCTGCTACAATATATATGTAAAAGAAAGGATTCCATGCCACAATGGGAGCATATCCACTTCCCATGCATATGATTCAAATCCAGGTTGAGTAAACTTTAAAATTTTTCCAGCAGACTTAAAATTTTTTTTTAGATAACCATCCATACTCAATTCAGATATCCAGCCAATATTGATCAGTAAGTGGATATTTAGCTTTTGTGGGCTAGAATGCAAAACAAGGATAGAAAAATCCTGAAAGCCTCATCATCAGACAATTGGTGGAGTTAATAGTGTTTTTTTTTGTTTACTATTCTATAATGGGCTATTAGAGGGCTTTGCCCTACTGTATGCTACATGATAACCACTTTGCCTTCATGTTGTACAAAATCAAAAGATATGGTAAAAATAAAATTGAAGTTTTGAATCACTCCATTATAAGATATCTCTTAATCCAGATATACATCAAAATTCTTCCCTATATGGCTTGATGCAGTAACAGCAGATTATCTTAAGATCCATAGATCATGATCTGGCTCTGCCATTTCCAAAGCTCAAACTTCTTGTGAACTTCCGAGCAATCAATATCATATGAAAGTCATATAATTCCTATGAAGATGGAACAGCTCTACAAATAACAGATAAATGCATTGTTTTCATTTCTAATATTTGCAATGCAGTATATTTTGATATAGTGGTAGAATTATGGACCTAATAAAGAAGTCCATGGAACATTGTTTAATTCTGTCACTTTCTGTACTCTAATGGGGTATGATTTTCTGAGTGACAAGCCATTTAATTAACTGCTCTACCTATTTAAGTGTAATGGTAAAGTGGTAAATCAGAAAACAAAAGATCCAGCATGTACCATAGCTCAAATAATCACTTCTGACATATGAATGTTATGTGACCTCTTGAACTACCATGCATTTATTTATTTATTTTTGTGCCTTGCCTTGTTTAACATAGTGATAAAATAGCTGATTCAAGAATTAATGGTTTATAAATTGTAATACAATCTGCCCTTTCCAGAGTACAACTATTAAATAGCCTTCTGAGCAACAAATCATTTGTTTAGTGTTTTCCTGAAGATTTGTGATGATGATGTTTTAGTTGTATTTATTGCTTGGATTATTTTCTTCATCTCAGTATTGAATGTCTTTAGAAAAATTTAACTTTATTTAAATATCCCAAATACATTCAACTGTTAGTAATAGCACATCAAACAGGTTAGTATATGCACAATGTTTTGAGAGATATTACTCTCCCTCTTCTTCAGGTGTTGCTGGTCTGACCAGTGACAATACTAGCATGGGAATCGAACCAGGACCCTTGATTCTTGAGTATTAAATTTTAAGGTAACACTCTAACCAACTGAGCCATCCTTCTGTTGGTTAGAGCATTATCTTAAAATTCGATACTCAAGAATCAAGGGTCCAGATTCGATTCCCATGCTAGTACTGTCACTGGTCAAGCCAGCAACACCTGGAGAAGAAGCGAATAATATCTTTTGAAACGTTGAGCATATATTAATCTGTTTGGTGTGCTATTACTATCAGTTGAATGTATATGGAATATTTAAATAAAGTTAAATTTTTTAAAGACATTCGATACTCATTAGATAATGGAAATAATCCAAACAATAAATACAAATCATTTATTAGTTTTTATATATAACAAGCATCAAAGATATTCTCATATTTACTAACTAATATAAACATTATTTAATCATACGAAAACCGCTTTATGTTTATATTTATATAAATAAAGGTCTCTAACATTTATTAATAGTTAGAAGAAACGCTTGATTTAATTTAACAAATAACGACCAAATTTAAAGTGAATTTTTAACCACGGTTATAAGTTTGGGAATTTTAAAAATCGATAATTAATTCAACCCCTATGTTCTAAGTCATTTATCAACAGTAATTATCTAATGAAATAAACTTACCACTATTAATTAAACATCCCATCTTCCTCAGATTGGATAATTTGAAAGATAACAAATTAAGTAATATAATATACTTTTTCCACTTCACTGTCCGGATAAAAAACATATTTTAATGACTTCGCTAAATAAGAGATAATTAGCAAAAATCCGCCAGGATCTCTCTCAAATATTAATTTCTACAAGTCGTGTTATTTCTACGTGTAATTATCTTCTAAGTTTAGGTTAAAACAATTTCTGCCGCTCTCCCCCGCTGGCCAAATTTACTCACTCTCCGAATGGCAGTTCTAGTTAAAAATTCATCCGATCCCACCCCCTTAGAAGATTTGTTTGAACCTAATTTATCCAACATTTCTCACCCTTCTAAAATAGGCTTAATTCTTACTCCTCCCAATTTTTTGATAAGTGACCTATAATTCTAGAAAAACTGACCAATAGGCTTTGATTGGCCAGAAAAATTCAGGTGTTAAACGGGCAGTGAAGTGATTCCAAGAATGGTACAGGTAAGAGGTCAGAAAAGTGGAAATTGAGATTAAAAATTATCTTAAGAATTCAATCTTTCTTTTCTGTTGTTGTTGTTGTGATTCTATTTTAATGCGAAAAGCCAAAATTATAAATTTCAAAGAGGAAATAAAAATTTGTTATTAAAAAAAAAAACTGACAGTTAAATATTTTTATTATTAACATTCTATTCTTTGTAAAATATTTTATTTATGAATACATAATTCTCTAAAACTAAATACAAATTTAAAATAACTCATAGTCATCCCCCCCCCACCTTCGTTCCGTTTTTTTTATTTATATACGTGTGTGTCGGTTGCACGCATGATTTGGCGTTCAAATTTAAAGAGTAACAGGTTAAATATTCTCACGTAAGCTTACATGTTTTTTTTTATGTCTCTATACAAATATGTGTGTGTGCTTATCTGCTAGCCCCATGATTTGGGGTTCAAATGTAACGTTCAATAGAGGAATCTAATATAGCTTAAACTTTCTCACGTAAGCTTTTATATTTTTTTTCTCTATCCCTTTTTCTATATATGTATGTGTGCGCGCGCATTGCTAGACCCGCAATTTAGAGTTCATATTTAATGTGTAGGAAAATGTGAAATAAATTAAATATTTTCAAGGAAGATTTTATAATATTTTTTCCTCTGTCCCTTTCTCTACTCATATATTGCGCGTGTCTGCTAGACCCATAATTTGGAGTTCAAGTTTAAAGTGTAAAATATAAAATAAATTCCTCATTTTGAACTGTACTTAACTGCAAAGGGCAAAAAGGCTGAAGGTTTTATTGTTTGGGAGTTCATAAGAAATCAGAGTGCCAGGAGTGCAAATTCCTCCTAATCCCTACTCGAAAACTCTACCAACTGTGCAGGGCATAATATATATATTCATTGGAGGATAAAAGTAGAAGTTTGTTTAATATATAAGGATCAATATGCATGGTATGCCCAGTGAAAAAATAAATGGGTCTCTCTTCAAGATGCGTGCAGTCCCATTGTGAATCAATATATGTGTTACATATTGACACAGTTAGCAATTGATCACAAAAGTTTAAAGATTCTAGCATGTCTAAATCACAAGTTGTGAATTGAAAGTCTGACAGCATGTTTCGTACCTTCATTAGTCATTTTCAGCACTCTTCTTGCAATCATAAAATCTTGTAACTGTTTGGAAACTTTCTTGTGATGCGTGACTTCACTACTGTACATAGATTGAATCCTTTCAAATGTTTTAAAAACAATTTTCCTCAATTTAAAACAAAATTTAATGTTAATGAGTATTTCTATCATGTGTTAAGATATGAAATAAAATGTGAAGTAATTGTGATATTTCATGCCATAACTCATGAATTTAGGCAAAATTTCTTGTCACTTTAGTAATAAATAATTAAACTATGCCACTAGTAGATGCATTAATTTAAAGATGGCACTAGAGGCAGTCTGGAGAAAGAATTAGTCGTCATTATATAAAATCCAATGTGTAGAAGTCAAGTTTGTCCACAAGTTAAGAATTTAGATTTATATTATTGGAATGTTGTTTTGTGCATAAAGTGAGAATGATGTATATTAATTCTGTACTTAGACCTTATTTAAATTAATTATTTAATAGGAAAGTGTATTTAAATATTTATACATACACTGATACTATGACAAAAATTTTGGAGAATTTAAGATTTACTATCTGACTTAAATTAAATTTCAAAATTGCAAGTTTCATGAAGCAGTAGTTTATACTGAAAACTTTTTACAATAATTAGAATTTGGTAAATAAACAATTTCATATTCTTTTGATTTGGTCAAAAAGATTGATGCTTTATTTGTTAAATGAACAATAAAGATAGTTTATATAAAATAGTTATGATTGGACAATTCAAAACAAAGCAAAACTCTCCATACAGTAGTGCCATCTTGTGCCAACAAGAGCAATCAATGAGTTTTGCTTTGTTTTGAATTGTTTAATAACAATTATGTGCTGGTATGAGATAGTGATCATGTGATGTTTAATAGTTATGATTGGGTGGAGTTGAGGTAAGAGAAGCATTGATAAAACCTCAAAAATTTAAATATGGAAATGTAAATAATGTCTTAATACAGTGGTTCGACTTAACGTTGTCAAAGTATAATTATTATGTTTTAATTTTAAAATATCCTTCTGAATGCTCAAAATCTATTCAAATATGTAATATTACAAATATATATGAGAAATGTTATGTATATTTGATGAAAGCAAACATCTTTCCAGTTATAACACAGTGTTCAGAATGGTTATTTAAACCAAATAAATCTCACTTTATCTGAAGTCTCTATGAGCTTATATGAGAAATAAATTTAGAAAATGCTAACTTATTTATTATAGGTGTAACAAGTCTTATTACAAATGACTTAGTTTAATATTCTTAAGACAAAATCATTATGCATTCACTTTTAATAATTTTGCAAATCCTCACATAGTCTTCACAAATATAGAATATTAGAAATATATGGAATAAAACATTATGTAAATTTGTTGACAGCAAAGATTTAGCCAGCCACCATATATATATATTGATACGAAGATTTTCACGGGTTGCATAGCTAAAAGACATATTTTGTGGGTTCATTCATGTTAAAAAATTTAAATATTGATATACCGATGTTTCGACTTGATCACATAAGTCATCCATTGGGCCAGATTGTATCAATAAGCGAGATGATACATGCAAACTTATTTCTATTTGGAAAGATTTTTTTAAAAAAACATTTTTAATTTAATATTTTTGCTATTGGTGGAACTTTAACGTTTTTTTCAAATCAGTGATTGTAGCACCTCTATAACTGTCTTTCTACCTTTTATCACCCAGTGGATGACTTGTGTGACCAAATCAAAACATTGGTACATCAATATTTAAAATATTTTAACATGGATGAACCTGCAAAATATGTCTTATATATATATATTGTATTAGTATGGAACAAGAAGGGGTAAACAAGTTCATCCCCATAAAATAATTAATATTTAATAAATGAGCATGAGGGATCAGAAAAAATAAAACTAACAATAAGTTCACCCAGCATTAAACAAATGTAATCAAATCATTCATCATCATGAATGATCAACAATAAAGAACAGTCAAGAATCAATATCATAAAATCAACAGTTAACCTTCTGATTGGATTTAAAAGAGGTACATTACAAACAAGCTACTTATCTAGCCACTGCCAAACCTGGACCAGATTATATAAATAATAATTTGAATGCACAGACTTAAGGGCTAATTTATCAAAATATAACAAAAAAAATTATGCTGGATTACAGAATCATGCTGATCATCATCAATGTTTTGTCCATATAGCACCATTCCATTAATGTATAGGCCAACTATAAACTCAATTTTCTATAGAAATATATAAAATGTAGTACATGGACTTTAAAAGTAATACCTTTGCACCATCCAATATTATCATATGGATGTCCAAAACACCAACATAAACCCTATTATCCATATAACTGACTGTTATGCACTAATCTAGATCAGGGAGCAAAAACTCTAGAGGCTGTGATTTTAAACAAGAAAAAATAACCAACATATACTATTTTAAACTTATTTTAGTATGAAATAAATTCATTCGAATAACTTAAAACAATAATATATAAATTTAATTAGAAACAATAATGGTAAAATCAAACTAAGGGTCTGTTAAGTCCACTATAAATATAAATATATTCTGATTTTGACTAAAAACAAAAAAAATATGCTATAACATTGTAATTTATAGTTATTTTAATCTGATTACATGACACACATCTATATAAGAACACAGACATGCTTGTATAATAATATAAAATTAGCATACTTGAACAGTCAATAAACTAATAAAAAAAAAATTCATTTTAGAAAGGCATGCATGACTGATTTTAACATAGATGGGTACCCATGCAAATGTGTGCACACACTGACATTTATAACCTAATAATATTTCATTTATCAAAAAATAAACTTATTAAATTCATATGTCCATATTATTATATACTCACAAGTCATTTAACTCAATGTTGAAAATATACATAAAATGCACACATACATGCATACATAAAAAATAGATAGTATGAATTTTAATTAAATCAAAGTTATTTAATCCATTACATTTAATAATAAGTAAAAGTTTTAAAAGAATACATTATCTTTAAGTCCAGTTTACTTTAATAATTTCAAAATTAAAATTTTTTATGAATGTTAATTGAAAGAAATCATCTGGAGACAAACTGGCCACTTACAGTTATTTTCTTTCCATATTTTCTTTTAGATGACTAATTTAGTCAGTTCTTTACTTTTAAAACTTATAAATTATAAGATTTAACTTTAACTGCAAAATTAAGTGTTCGATATAATGACATTTTTGATAGATATATTCTAATCATTAGTTAATATCTGTTCATGAAATAGATCTCCTATATGAATACTATATAGATATATGGCCACAGTAATTTTGTGTGTTTCTTTGCATGTATATAAATCCACATATGTATAAAATTATGGCACAATGATCTTTCAGTTTTTTGACTAGTACTGGAATCTCTCAGAAAGCTGGCTTAGTATAATCATGTCTGTGATATAGTATGCTGACTTATTGATATTTTCAGAAAAGGCAACTGTTGGCAGTTAGTCAGTCCCATTCAGTCTCTGAATCAAAGGCAAGTAGTCTAGTTCACAAATATGGGCTATGAACCACAGAGAAGCCAATCCTTACTTCCATGTGAATTCAAACTTGATCATCATCATGATACTAGCAGCAGCTTGCTTTCACTCTATATCTGCCTTTTCTTTATAACTTAATATTTTTTTTCTTTCAAACCCACCTTTTATAGCCTATGGTGAAAATTAAAAACATAATAACTAAATAAGTATTTTTTTATCCTGATCAAAAAAAATCAAGTTAATCACTTTTTTTCAATTCACATTAATAAAACAAATGAATGTGCCAATATCTTTTAATGAACTTTACAGAATGTCCCTATCCTCAGACTGGTTTCTAGCTCTAACTTTCTGGAAAGCTTGTTAAGAGCTATTGGCACACTCATTATATAACATTTGTAATACAAACTTATTAAATTAACTCACATGATGTATGATTTGATTTCCTTGCAATTAAATTATATACTGTAGATAATACATAATAAAATAAATTCTACAAGAGTATGTAGATAATTATCAACTATTACATTAATAAATTTTGGTGTAAAACAATATTTATTACTTTGCTACATTACATCATATTTTTGTCAAATCATGATTAAAGTAAATATTAACAAATATATTAGCATATCTGTATGTGTATAAACACAGTAAACTCAAAGCATATTGGCATGCATAAAAAATCATACATTATACTAGTCACTGATTATCATTATCAGTGACTAGTTTAAGATATGTTACATGCATGCAAATATGCTAATGCATTTGCTAATATTCGCTTTAGTCATGCTTTGACAAAAATACACTGTATCGAAAGCCTTGTTTAGCAAAGTAATAAATATTGTTTATATTGTTTTATATCAAAATTTATTACTATAATAGTTAGTAATTATCTATGTATTTCTGTGGAATTTAATTATATATATATGGTTATGTCTCACGGCATACAACAACATAACAAATAAAGAAATGGTGATCATGTGATGTTTATACAACATTGTAGTGCGTACACACATATATATATATATATAATTTAAAGGAAAAGTAGAAATAAACATAAACAAAAAATTTTGTAAATATTTATTTAAAATATATATATTGGAATAACATATTTAAAATTATTGTATTTTAAATCAAACAAATAAAAAAACAGGTCTCTATTATTTATTTAATTCTGG
The DNA here is from genome assembly GCA_028023455.1 of Epiperipatus broadwayi. Lineage (NCBI taxonomy): Eukaryota > Metazoa > Onychophora > Udeonychophora > Euonychophora > Peripatidae > Epiperipatus > Epiperipatus broadwayi. Next base: position 1,115,720 of record JAQFVV010012661.1, on the reverse strand, counting down.
TGTTGACAATTTAAAAAAATCTAAAATATGCTTGTTTTCATGTTATAATAGATAATACTGGTGATCACAAAAGTCCCTTATCTATTTTTAATTTGATTAAGTAACAATTTTTTTAATTAAAAATACTTTTGACAATCTGATATTGTTTGAAATATTAAAAAAAAAATGTTAAATAAAATTTGGTTTTATTAATGTGAATTGGAAAAAGTCATTAACTTGATTTTTTTTTTTTTTTTGATCAAGATAAAAAAATAGTTACTTAGTTATTGTGTTTTTAAATTTCACCATAGGCTATAAAAGGTGGGTTTGAAATAAAAAAGTTTATTAAGTTATAAAGAAGAGGCAGATATAGAGTGAAAATCAAGCTGCTGCTAGTGTCATGATGATGGTCAAGTTTGAATTTACATGGAAATAAGTACTAGCTTTTTTGTGATTCATAGCCCATATTTGTGAACTAGACTACTTGTCTACAGGATTGCAGCCAATGACCCAAGCAAATAGGATTGAAGATATATATAAAAAAATGAAAGTGATATTCAACAGTTGTCAAAAAATTATATAAAAGATTGGTAATAATGAATTAGAAATAGTAAATTTGAGCACGAGAGATGCCAAAAATGGAATGGGTCTGAGGAGTTTTTGTTCCAGAACTGTCAATTGGGCCCATTCCAGAGGATGCAATGCACCCAGGTGGCACATTGCAGGTGTGGCATAAATGATTCACCTTAATATAGAAGTAAGGATGATAATATAATTTTGTGCTCAGGCAGCACAAACCCATACAATGGGCTTGATAACACTCTATACTGCACTAAATCATATCAGGTATTAGAAATAATTAACAACTATTAATACCTTATTCCAGGGGTCCCCAACCTTTTTCCACTTAAGAGCACATTCTATAATACTGGCCAGGTGGCAGGTACCATTTATTTTTTTCAACCAGATGGCATGCACCATTTATTTTTTCAATGTAAATTTATAGTTTAATATTGTTAATAATACACATAATGTACAAAAAAAATATTTATTTCAAAAATAAAATTTTAACATATAATTAACGTTTATATTTTTACGCTGTAAAAGTATAGTATGCCCTACAATTTAATTACAATATAATACAATAATTTATAAGAAATTTTAAAAATTAAATTTATTTGTATCAGATAAATAATTTTTTATCATGTTCAGATAGCGGCGGGCACATGTAAAATGGTCTGCGGGCATCATGGTGCCAGCAGGCATAGAGTTGAGGACCCCTGCCTTATTCAAATTTATAATATGGATAAAAATGCATTTAATGGAATTAAATTTGGATGGTGTGCTTTTGATTGAAAGATTAAAACAATGTGTGTTTATATGCTTGAAAAGAAAAGTTTTAATAAATCTAAAAAGTATTGCTTAGAAGCCTGTAACTTAAAAATTTAATGCAAAATCATTATATAAACTGAAGTGTACACTGAATTAAAAAAAGGTTGTCAGAATTAACAAGAAGGGATCCACAATCAAAATACGTGGGTGAAAGAACAGACCTATATCATTGACTCAGTAATATAATCAAGAGATCAAATAAAACTGATTGAGCCTTTTTCTATAAAAGTGACATCTGATTAACAATTAAAAAGTTAAGATTGTATCCTGCAACAAGGCCACATGTGAGATGGATCAATAAGAAAATTTTCTGGAGTAATTTTTTAAAAAAATTATATATTACAATAATTAAATTTGAAAAAATGCTATTACCACTTCTATCATTTAATTTATTTAGGAAGAGTATGACAGTTCTTAATAAATTTCTAAATTTTTTTAACTAAAAGTAAAAAGTAAAACAAAAACAAAATAAAACCAATCTTTATTAAAGATATTTTAAAGACTTGGAATACAAGAAAAATAAATATAAAAATACAAGAACTAAAAGCAAAGAATAAAACAAAAACAAAATAAAAACAAAAAAGATTGAAGATATTTTAAAGAATTGAGATACAAAAAAAAAAAAAATAAAAATTGATATAAAAATACAAGAAGTATAAGCAAAGAATAAGACAAAAAAAAAATAAAACCAAAAAAGATTGAAGATATTTTAAAGACTTGGAGTACAAGAAAAATAAATATAACAATACAAGAACTAAAAGCAAAGAAAAAAACAAAAAAAGATTGAAGATATTTTAAGGACTTGGGATACAAGAAAAATAAATATAAAAATACAAGAACTAAAAACAAAGAGTAAAACAAAACAAGACCAAAAAAGATTTAAGATATTTTAAAAACTTGGGATACAAATATATATATATGCAAGAACTAAAAGCAAAGAATAAAACAAAATAAGACTAAAAAAATTAAAGATAAAAAAAGATAAGCAAAAAACCAGCTCTATAGAAATTTTTTATTTATTTATTTAGCTTATTGATTTTTTTTTTATTCCATAACTATTAGCAAAACATCACAAAAGAAACCCATAAAAAATCTAAATAGGAAATACATTCATGAGTGATTGTGTTAAATCCTTCAATTTTACTACTATATTTATATAGTTTGTGATTCATGTTTGCCTACATCTCATAGGCCAGTTGCTAATGGACGTACGTAAAGTAGATGAATAGACTAAATGTAAGTTGACCTAAATCTTTTGATTATGTTTAGCAGAGGTGTATTATATCTTCATGAGGTTTTAGGAAAATACATTTTTATCTGTAAAGGGGAGGGGGGGGTTATGCTTTTGAGATTTCATTTTAAAAAAAACTGATGAACAATTTTAGATAAAAAATTTATTTAAAAAAAAAGGGTATGAGATGTGTTGAACTATTTTCATCATCTACCATTAAATGCTGAATGTCTTTATTTAGTTAAACTTTTCCAAATACAAACAACTGTTAGTAATAATACACTGGGTAGAAGATAACACAGATCATTAGATTACACATTTTAAATGGTAGTATTCACTCTTCTTCAGGTGTTGTTGGCCTGACCAGTGACAATGCTACTATAGAAGTAGAACTTATACCATTAGATCCTTTAATAATGAATGCTTAAATGTGTTTGCCTGAAGGTTTGTGATGATGCTAGTATTGTCATTGTTCAGGCCAGTAACATTTGAAAAAGAATGGTAAATATCAGTCCAAAATGTTGTGTAATCTACTAATATGTATTGTCAATTAATCTGGGTTATGTACTAACTTGTGTGTTATTACTAATAGTTGTTTGCATTTGGAAATGTTTTAAATAAAATTAACAATTTTTTAGACATTCAGCATTTAATTGTAAATGATAGAAATAATCCAGTGTTTTATCACATCTAAAATACCATCATTACAAACCTATAAGTATATTATGATTATGAAAAATTAAAATAATCTAGAAGAAAAATGAAATAAAAATATATCATAAATAATTTTAATATATGTATAATAAAGTAGAATTTATTTAACAATTGATAAAATACAAAGCTTAATAGCAGTATTAATGCTGTATTTTTCTTATGATTTAAATCGCCCAAATATAATTCCAGGATTCAAAATGATCCTTATTCATCAATCTCATTCAAAAACATTGTTTCTTTTTCTCTTCATTCTAAATAAATGTTGGTCATAACTACTGACTTTATGTCCAGGGTGTTAGATATTGAAAAGGCAAAATTGGTTGGAGTTTCATATAAAAACTGATTTTTTTATGCCATAATTGAAAAGATTCTTGGTTGAACATTAGACAGGAGATCTTGAAGTGAGATAAGTACTATTTAGATGTGAAAATTATATCTAAAATCTAAAGAACAGCTTATTATAAATTTTCTGTGAGACAATTTATTTCTAATATCTGGTGGTGGAATATGTGGAAGAAAAAGAAATAGATTGATTAATGTATAGATTACCATTTTAAAATGGAATAAAACAATAACCAAATATTAATTCATGATACTTGAAAGTGAATAATGACTTTTCACTTCCTCCAATGTCCTCCAAGCTATTACACACCTGATAGAATGTCAGACTTAGGAAAGTCTAGTCATTGGATCAATTCTAGGTCTATCACTTCTGCTTACTTGAATTTCCCATGAACCACTGAGCAGTAAAGTCATTCAATTTTCATTGTATTATTTCTTCCAGACTTTATGGAATTCAGAAATAGTGATATCTTTATTAGTAAAAAAAAAAAAAAAGTAAATATGCACCTCACACAGCAGGAATTATCCAAAAAAAAAATTTAAAGGATGTGAGAGGTAAAACTAGATTCAGATGACTAATTGATACTATTTATGGTTATTAATAGAAATTATCTAATGATTTCCCATTAATAGAAGAAACATGAATGACAATAATCAAACACTGACAAATGTTAAATTCACATATACCAATTCTTATGATATCTAATTAGCATGAATAACTCTTAAGAAGCTTTTTCAAATATCCCTATCCCAGACCAGTTTCTAGCTGTTGGCTGTCATCAGTGAGGTGCTAGTTGGCTTTTAAGACATATAGATATCTGAAAAATTCAGATTGTCTACTTAATAGTTAACTATTAGATAAATGCTAGGCTTAGGCTGATATTTTTAGATACAATGTCTGAATATCCTAGTGTCTCACTGATGACAGCCAACAGCTAGAAATTGGTCTGGGGATAGAGATAATTGGAAAAACTTGTTAAGAGCTATTCATGCTTATTATATAACATTTATAATACAAGCTTATTAAATTAAGTTATGTGGCGTATGATTTGATTTCCTTGTAATTGTAAATACCAATTCTTCCTGATGGTGAAATTCAAAATTGTTTGATTGTATATGGAGTCAGACGATTATATATGTAGGCCATATGCTTAAAATGACTGTTTGCCAAATTTCTTACCTCAACAAATTCATCTATTTCTTTTTCTCTGTTACCCTTTTTCAAAGTACAAAGATGAGTCAAAAATTATTCACACTTTAGTTGGTTGCACTACAGTAACCGTGTTTTTTTTCTGTGCAATGGTTCATTCTCTTAAGTCATTGATGTGAAGTTTTGAATATGTGATGCCAATTTACAGGTGACTGCAGTGTGAAAAACAGTAGGATTCCCAAGGGCTGCTATTAGAACATTATCAGGAAAAAATACTACCAACAGTGTTCATTGTAATGAGATGCTTACTGAAGAGCTAAAATCTAAAATTTGGACAGAATGCAGAGGACTGCTACCCAAAGAATGTTACATTTTTGCATGAGAATGCACATTTGCACCCCACTTCTTACACTGTTGACACTCCAAAGACATTGTTTTAAGATGTTGGGGCATCCTCTATAGAATCCTGATCATTTCCCATCAGACTATCATGCTCGGTCTACTGAAAGAAGTTCTATAATGACAGAAAATCATGTCAAATGAGGACAGCAGTGCATTTATGGTTCATAAGCTTAGCCTAAAAATTTTAATGAGGGAATATGGAAGCTTGTTGATAGCTGTATAATATATTGAAAAGCAAAGAGTACGCTGAAAATGATGCTTGTTTCTGAAAGCTGATTAATATAAATTCTATATCCAGAGTACAAATAATTTTTAACTAAGCTTCATTTAATCACCACAACATTCCCTCACAATTGATACATTTCCATTCTTTTTCTATTCTACTTTTATAAAAGGGAGTTATTTTTTTGCTACTCTAATGCCATCTACTGTAAAGTTGAGTATTCAATGGACATCAGATGTTATAGTGCTATAAATGTTCCTCCAGATTGATTTCTTATATTAGCCTTCATTGATAAAGACTATGTTTCAAAGCTGGAATTAATTCACTTATGCATTATCAGCCATTGTATTTATGAAAAACCTAAGATTTGTTTTTCATATGTTATAGCATCGGCCGGGAGGTGAACCTGCAACAAGCATCTGCAGCCACCTTGCAAGCATAACAATGCTTGACAAAACCTAAGATTTTAAACCCAAACTAATTCACTTGGTTATTTATTCAAATCTGACATCAGATCATTTTCCATACATTTTAAAGACTTCCACCTTATGACAACTGTAAACATCTCATAGTATTTCTCTAAGAAGTCATGTTATATCATTTATAAGTATTGTTTTAATAAAAGTTGTTTCATTAGTATCAACAACTTATCCTTATAAAAATTTACACAAAAATTCAAACTATTTTTTTTATTCCCTTCATTTTACATTTTTTTTCTGATCCTCACTAACATTCTCCACACCAAAAATAAATCTTTCATCCTCTCCATCTCTTCTAAACCATATCTACAGTCCGGATTGGTACCACTGACATCAGCACTAGATGAGAATAATTCATTAATAATTCTTACATATATGTCCTTATTATGACATACAATGTTGAAATTATCACTGGGGATTTAAAATAAAATTAAATCATATATATATATATATATATATATATATATGTATATATATATATATATATATATATATATATACACGTACCTAGTACAATATATTATTCACATCATTATATTTATTGTTAGTATTATGAATCTATTTTATAAACAGATATTAACAATGATATCACATAACTTCTCCAGCTTAGTCATATACATTTAAGAACGGTTCTGTCTTAGCATTCAATAGGCATTACAATGCTATAATATCCACATTTCCAAACAATTTCTAGTTTTTGCTTACATCTGTGAAAACTACCATGTTTTCTTGTAAATAAGGCCTAACTGAAAAATAAGCCCTAGCATGATTTTTTTAAATGCTTATAATAAAAGCCTTAATTATAGATGGCTTTTGTTTGCCCTCTGAAACACATGATAGATGTATTGAATTATAAAGTAATGAATGTTGTATGTATTATTTATATTGAATGATTGACATTAATGCTTTAACTAAATGGTGATATAAATTATATGGTTCTTTTGTATTTTTCTGTTGACCGTTTTTGACAAACTTAATTCTACCTGTATAAAAAAACAATCTATCTATCATAAGTCAGAATATCAGACAATTTATCATTTCATTTACATATTTTTAGATAGTTATTTTATTTATATTTAATACTTAGATTTAGAATACTTGATTTAGTTTTAGATTTTCATCATGGTAGTTTTTAAATATTCAAGATAAAAGAAAAATTAGTTTGATTTCTTAAACATTTTCCTTCTCATAAAATACTTTAATAACGTAACAGAAGTGATTTTAACAAACAAAGTTTAAAGTTAAATCATCACTCTTTCTCCTAAACAAAGAATACCCAATCAGGGCTATTGGAAGTAATTTGGAAAGTGTTTACAATATCCGCACTTGATAATGAATGGATGCAGTTGTGTCATATATGAATCATTATAATTCAATATGCTATATGTTTTAATGAAAGTACTTTATATGTGTGTGTAAAATACAGAAACATTTTCTGAATTTTGTGCTTGCATTTTATTGTTGCTTTAGTGTGATCAAACCATTCTTAGGTGTAATCATTTTTGTTACCAATCCTTTCTCACAAATCTTCTATTAACATTAGATTTAATGATAAATTTAAATGGAATAATATTCTGATTGCCAGATAAGATGAGTTCAAAAAGAATGAGTTATTATGGTAAGTACAAGACACAAATTGTTGAAAGTTCCTGAAGTAAGAATCTTATATCTTTCTGTAAAGAGAAGCAGTATTGTACTTAAATAAATATAAAATTTAGTACTTGAATAAATGTAATATTTATACATGGATACATAAGATATCCCCTGAAAATAAGTCTTACAAGACCTTTTGGAGCAAAAATTAATATAAAACACAGTCTTATTTTTAGGAAAACATAGAATTCAAGCAAAGAACCAATGTATTTAGAAATATACCATCTTTTACTCTTTTATATTATTCAAACTAATATCCTGAATTCAAAAAACTATAAAGTTTTTGATGTGAAACTCTTTCCTTGTATAGTTTTATGCATCTGACATCAATTAGATCAAGTTTCTGAATATTTTAATGACCTCAGTTTTGTGCTAACTGTAAGCCCCTTCTATCCTTTGTCCAGGAAGGATGTTAATGTTGGCATTACATGGCTTTTCATACTACATTCAGTCAACTGTAATAATCAATCAACATAATATAAGTTTAATTCCATTCCAGAATAATACACTTTAACTCAATACATTTTTACATTTTTTTGAGTTTAAGAAAGTTTTCATAGCATAGTATTTTTCATGGTCTAAACAGGCTTAGGATTATTCTTTCTCATAAAAAAACATCCATGTGCTAATCACTTAAAACAATCAGTGCATAGTATATCAATTAAAAATTAAAATAATGATGATATAACTCATTATCCACGTGTTGACAGACCAGGGAATAACAACTTATCTGTTTCTCTGGGCATAGTTTTGTGGAGATCTCTTAGCTCTGAAGGACTATAAAAAGATTGCTTTGTTCTATCTTGGAAGTAAACTTTATCCTTTGGTTTAAATTTTGATACTCTTTTCCTTTAAACCTTTTTTTATTCAAAGAAAATTGCGATTTTAATTATAAAACTATCAAAGTGTATTCAAAAGAACTTTGTTTGAAAGATAAATATAGGTAAGCATTTTATTAAACATATTTATAACAGACAGTGCTTTAACCAAACATATAATATAAACATATTTTTTACTAATGAATATAATAATAATAATAATAATAACGATAATGATGATGATGATAATTTAATAGAAAAAATCTCTGATGAGCAACTAGCCAGCAAAATTATTTATTGATGCCACTTACAGGATAATTTGTAAAACTTCATATAAATTAATGTATGAGAAAATAATCAAATTTCTTTCTATTCTAATTTATTTATATATTTTTTTTAAATGCCTATTTGTTAAAAAGAAACTCGTGTGCTTTTATGGATCCAAAACATAGACATTTAACAGAAACGCAATACAGACACTTCAGATCACTCAATAAAATATGGTGGGATATATATGAGAAGTAACAAGAAGATATCAGAAATAAAATATATGTGTGAGAGAACCAATAAATTTCAAAAAAATTAAGAGATTGAAATTGAGCAGGCTAGAAATATTGCTAGAAGAGATAATAAATGGATAATTAATATTTTAAATTGAATTCCAGAAGATTATAAAAGATCGAGATTGAGATCATATGTGAGGATGGTTAAAATAAGAATATTTCCCGGGATAATAAGAAGAGAAGTTATTGATCGAAAAACTGGAATTAAACTTCATTCTGCAGTGGGTTAATAGTGGTCGAAAATAACAACGACGATGTAACAATTTTTATAAAAAATAGATAGTGATTTATTTATTATCATACATATATAAAAAGAGATGATTTATCTCACAATTTGCTAATCTATACAATATTTAATTAAGTACAGTATTTAGTCACTTAGAAAACCGTATAATATTAAGAGTGCTCAATTTAAAAGCCTTTATCTCTCAATACAATAATTAACCCGCTGAATTAAACTACAAGATAATAATATCCTTATCTTTGATCTGACTAATTTATAAGCAATTGTCATTTATAAACGAATTAATTATAAGTAAATATATTTTAATATATTGCCTTTTCAAATAGAGTAATCTCATTTCCATTCAACCTACATTCACAGTTTCACCTTCCCTAATTATGGTTGGTTTTAAAAAATGTTAAATAAAAAAATTTTAAATATGTAAATACGAATCCATAAATTTGATAATGCTTTACTATATGAATAGCATCATGTATCATTTCTCAGGCAGGATATATCCAGTCTCAGAGTTGCTCTTTTTTCAGTTCGTTTACCGCTATAAAACTACTACACATCATGTGATCCTAGCTTAAACAATACTTCTATACAGCAAATATATTTCTCTAAGTACTTCCATTTAGCATAAGCTTAAGTAATCAGTAGATACTAAATGGTAATACTTAATAAATTTCAATCCAGCGCTTCTTATCCATATACAGCCAGACTAGTTTCTTACTCATAGCTTACATTACAGAAGAGTTTTGAGAACCAGGATCTAAAAAAATCAAGGTTCACTAGCTCTTCACTAATGAATGCCATGAATAGATACTAATCTGGAGATATACATATGATCAGTAGTGTCCTTAAGATCAGTCAACAGGGCACATGCAGAGGACACCAGGGGGTAGTGGGGCCCCACACCAAGCTACCTTATTTTAATCAACAACACAGTATATATCTTATGCATTAATAAAATAGACTGAGAAACCAACATCTGATGCAATTTCTTATACATAAAGCTAAAGCACACTTTTGAAATGAAATGCACCAAATTTCCAAATGTCTCACCATTTGAACGTTTTTATAAATGGGCAAACAGCTGATAGTTTGTAACTGAATAGTCCCATAATGCTGGACTAATTAAATTATATTAATTTTGTTTTTATTTTATGTTAATATTAATGTCCTATAAGTATTACTATTTAGATAAGAATAAATATTGTATATGTTCCTTTCTTGTATTAAAAATTAAATATTTGATTTATATATTCCCTTTTTTATTTACTGGGAGCCACTACATATCTGTGCTTTGAGTCTCGAAATCCAAAGAGGGGTGCTAAATATGACAGCTCTGGGTAGATTTATTAAGCAAATCCAATCATTACTCATTCTTATACTAGATGGCAGAACTGAAGTAGAAATGCATTAGCTATTTCCTGTTACAGTTGTGCTCTGTTTCTCTCTTTATTTATTACTGAATTATCTTTCCCATAACTACAATATTCTATTTTTGTATTAATTGATGTTATTGATATATTAATTTATAATCTTTTGTTGGTGTGTGAATTTGTAACCAATTTAAATTAAATCCTTTCATGAGTATAGTGATTACAACTATGTATCTTACTTTTGATCTCCTCTTGTTACTTCAATTATATATATATATATATAAAATTAAGAGCATGCTAATAGCTTTAAACAAGCTTTTTTTTAATTTATGATAAATGCTACTACAAGAGAAGGCATTCAAATCATTTTTATTTTAAATGGTCCCCATCCCCAGACCGATTTCGACCTATGGGTCTCTTCAGTGAGGAGTTGGGACATTAGATCTAAAAAACCAACTCAAGCAAAGCATTTATCTAAAAGATAATTGTTAGAAGAAGATCTGAAACTTTTAGACATCTACATGTCTTTAAAGTCAGCTCTCCAACTGAAAAAATCATATGGGACTTCAGACGTGTGCTCTTCCGATCTCCATATATTAGTAGGCTTAGCTCTTTAATTTAGCTAAAGCCACAACAGCAAAATAATAATAGTAATAGTAACAAGTCAGATGTCACATGACTTATATATAGCTTGCACTTACAAATATGTAAAATTAAGAGCATGCTAATAGCTCTAAACAAGCTTTTTTTTAATTTATGATAAATGCTACTACAAGAGAAAGCATTCAAATCATTTTTATTTTAAATGGTCCCCATCCCCAGACCGGTTTCGACCTATGGGTCTCTTCAGTGAGGAGTTGGGACATTAGATCTAAAAAACCAACTCAAGCAAAGCATTTATCTAAAAGATAATTGTTAGAAGAAGATCTGAAACTTTTAGACATCTACATGTCTTTAAAGTCAGCTCTCCAACTGAAAAAATCATATGGGACTGAACTTAATTCAGATACTCCATATATTAGTAGGCTTAGGTCTTTAATTTAGCTAAAGCCACAACAGCAAAATAATAATAGTAATAGTAACAAGTCAGATGTCACATGACTTATATATAGCTTGCACTTACAAATATGTAAAATTAAGAGCATGCTAATAGCTCTAAACAAGCTTTTTTTTAATTTATGATAAATTTTACATATTTGTAAGTGCAAGCTATATATAAGTCATGTGACATCTGACTTGTTACTATTACTATTATTATTTTGCTGTTGTGGCTTTAGCTAAATTAAAGACCTAAGCCTACTAATATATGGAGTATCTGAATTAAGTTCAGTCCCATATGATTTTTTCAGTTGGAGAGCTGACTTTAAAGACATGTAGATGTCTAAAAGTTTCAGATCTTCTTCTAACAATTATCTTTTAGATAAATGCTTTGCTTGAGTTGGTTTTTTAGATCTAATCTCCCAACTCCTCACTGAAGAGACCCATAGGTCGAAACCGGTCTGGGGATGGGGACCATTTAAAATAAAAATGATTTGAATGCCTTCTCTTGTAGTAGCATTTATCATAAATTTAAAAAAAGCTTGTTTAGAGCTATTAGCATGCTCTTAATTTTACATATTTGTAAGTGCAAGCTATATATAAGTCATGTGACATCTGACTTGTTCCTATTAATATATATATATATCTTATTAAATGGTCTGAAATCTTTGTAATATTCTTGTGTAATATATATATTCACAATTTAGATCTTGTAAAACACAATCATTAACAATATCAGTTTTTAAACACATAAGCAGATTTTAGTTTAATTTTAAGTTATTTTTAAGAAAAGCAGTCCAGCTAAGTTTAATTCTAAGAATAATTTATAATATTCCCATCTGCATTATTAATCTAACCAAGATATTTAAAATTGTTAACTTCTTCTAATCCAAGACTATCAATCTTTACTTTTTCTTATTAAACCAATAAACATCACATGATCACCATTTCTTATGCTTGCTCATAACTGTTGTTAAAACAGGCAAAATTCTCCATACAGTAGTGCCATTCAGTGCAAGTGAGTGTAATCAATGGATGCCAGAAGACCTAATAGGATAGTGATGGCTATGGGTATTAAAGAACCAAAGACATCAAAATGTATGGGTACTGAACTAAGTTCACACCTATATGTCTATATAAGCTAATGAGCTTGAATTAAAAAAATATATTGTGTTTTCAATTTTATTCTCATAGTTTTGTAGTTAGGCAGAGATAAAATTTGGCTTTTGGAGGGTTGCATTAGATCCTAAGATCTAGGTGCAGTGCTCTCAGATCCAAGGCCCCTCACTGATGAAAGCCATAAGATAGAAACTAGTCTGGGATATTGGATGAGTAGGCACTAGATAAGGATTTTATGCACAAGCCTTCTAACATCCATTGATTACTCTGGCTTGCACTGAATTGCACTATTGTATAGAGAGTTTTGCCTGTTTTTACCTCTTCTTTTGATAAATCCATATATATATATATTCAAAGTTTGTGTTTGAATTCCCTATATTACATCTAAGCTCCAAGTTTGTGAAGTATACTTGTATTTAAAATATTACAAATTGAGCCTGTATCTTGCCCATCACCCTTCTGTATTTAAATGGACCTGGTCCTATACATGAGGGGTCAGAGTGACTTAAAGTCAACATGTGCATAACAACAATATTGGCATTAATAAGGAATTTGGATCTTACATCATCAAATTTGCAATGGTATAAATGAAGAGTTGGAGGGTGGAATAGATTGCCATAGAAGTGTGAAGATTTGCTACTTTAATACAAAACTGAGCACTGATTAAATATGTGAGTGGGAAATGATAATCTGGACCAACTGATGAGTGCTGGTTCTGCACAAAATACATATATTGGAGATTCATTGATCTTTTTGACTTGTGTGTAATCATGTGTATTGATTGTATGAGATAGAGTAGATAGCTGAATGAGTTTGAAAGTCTGTGTTCAAATCTCATTATATATATATATTGTAACGGGATGGGGTGGTAGAAAGTGGAAATTAACTGGATGATGCAGAAATCATCATCACTTCCCATCAATTTAAAATCAATAATTTATAATTTTTCAAAAGTATATATGAGTAAGATATATTTAAGGGGAGCATAAGATCAGAATCTCTGTGAAATCAGCCAGCTTACTTCTTAGAGTAATTAAAAACATAATTATACATTACATATCAACCAGCATTATCAAAAAGTAAGTAGTACTATTACTCAAAATAAATCAGTACAATAAATCAGATTAAAATCAGCAGTCCATCTTGTGGCTGGATTTGAACAATAAAAAATATAAATCAACAATCAATCTTGTGATTGGATTGAAAATAGGACTTCTGTAGACTAGACTAACTATTAAGCCTTTGCCACCTTGGGCAATTATTTAAACATAACTTAGATGCATCACTTAAGTGCTCATCCATCAGAAAACAGAAGAATCAAGCAATAATGGTGGGATATTAAAATGTTGATCATTATCAATGCTCAGGCCACTTGTAATGGTCAACTATAAACTTAACTTCTAATAAGTAAAATAAAATATAGTGCATGGGCTTTGAAGAGTATTCTCTTTTGCATCAACCAGAATGATGATTGATCATCTCTGAATGCCCAAAAGCACTAAATACGCATCCCCATTTATATATTCATCTCATGCATAAATCTAGCTCAGAGAAAATAAGCTCTATTACTGTATGTGACAAAGAGATAATAAAAACAATTTTTAACAATTGAATACAACTTTATTAACAACAATAAAAAACGAAATTAAGGACTTATAGGATAAGAGTTCTGATTTTGAAAAGTATACAAAATTATATACACAACTAAAGTTTTTGCATTGATTTACAATATTTCTTAATAAGTATCTATAAACGCATACATATATCCGTTCACAGACGTTCGTTTTATAATATACAATGAAAACATGTCAATTAACATAAAATAATTGTTTAAAAAAATGATTAAATTTTGTGTGTGTGTGCGTGTGTACGCAGGCTGACATTTACATCATATTTTACCTTAACAGCAATAATATTATATTTTCATTATTAATTTCTTTGGAAAATATGCATAAATTTCATACATATATGTGTGTGTATAAACAAAATATAGATATAATTTAAAATTAGTTTCAGTTTATAAGTTCTTTTTTTTCCTTAAAAAAAATGTAGTCAATTTTTGACAAGTACTTGTTGATTAATTATCAGCATTTTTAGACCAGTTTAAACGATTTGCTTTTTCGATTTTAATTCAAACAAAATTATGCTTGCATTTAAATTATATATTTTTCTTTTAATGAATATAAACACAAAAACTTAAAAGTGAAGTTTTTGTGTTTATTTATATATAAGGGGAAGTAATCTATTTTTTTAATGAATATGAAAATTATTTCTTTGCAAAATATATATAGCAAATCGTCTCTTATAAGAAATATTAAAAAAAAAATACAACTCACTGTATATATGTTTATCTTTGCTTCTCTGCATATAGACACAGCAGCATACATATAACTACTTTATTCAGCTGGGGTTTCTCTTGGGCAAGCTGTTTTTTTGTCAATCCAGACAAATGTCATCATCAGGTAAATCTGTGTAATTCAGGTATGGTTGGCTTTCTCCCTTCAGAAGTTGGTTCCCTAATTTGGATTTTATAAGCTTCGGGTCAGAAAGCTATTATGTCTTCATTTGTTCGGGCTATTGATTTAGAAGTGACCCAGCTTCAAGTAAATCAAAACTCCTGTGAAGGAAAATAGTAGCAGTTCCTGGAACTACTGTTCTGCTTTGAGCTACATCAGTTCATGGTAACTATTCTGCCAGCCATCTCTACAGCTAGATTTACTGTGGCCATTCTCTGCTATAGTTACAAACTCTTCACAAAATATTTTACCCAACATTACAGCTTGCTCTTCTGCTAATCAGTTTTCAAAAATATTAAAGCAAAACTTTGCAGTTGGCCTAGTTGGCCACTGCTTAAAATATTAAAACCAGACTCTTCTGGCTAATTCTCACAAAACTGCCAACAAAACTAAATATATTTTTATCAGTCTCTTTATAATCTTGGTTGGGTCAGATGATAAAAATATAATGTGTTTTCAATCTGTCTAATCATTTTGAAAACAAGCTTGAAATTTTTATCAAAGTGTGATTGAAAAAAGTTGATTTCAATTAACTTTAATCCTTTGGAATCTACATACATGTTTTTGCTCAGATAATAGAAATTTACACATTAATTAAAAGATTTCAAAATAGACATTTTTACAATCGTTAGAAAACATGCTTATTTTTAAATTTCAAAATCAGAGTTACAAATAATATTTATTAGATGTTTTAAATATTTATTTCATAATAAAATTTTATTTGAAATTGAGTTATTTAACTCTTTAATTATGATTATTTTATTTCAGTGAATGTAGAAAATATCTACTACAATTTTTCTCTGTGTTTATTTCTATTTTTTCTTTACTATATATATATATGTGTGTGTGTGTGTGTGCGTGCACACTATATTATTGTGTGCTGTGTAACCCAACTGGTTACAATATATATATATATCATCTACCCCAAATGTTATATTTCAGTACTGCTCTCTGTTAATAAATATAAAGTCAAAAAAGATATCCTTTTAAATCTTATGCTGCAAATTATGGGCATGAAATTATAGTGGCAACTATTTTAAATTGCTAGTAACAAATATGTTTAACTTACATATACAAAAAAGATTACAACATAGTCATTATAAACTTTGCTAACTCCCAACATAAATATATAAGAAAATATTACAGTGCATATCTCTAACTGAAAATGAAATAGAAAATATTTAAATTATCTAAAATATAATGACTACTTCTGTAGTTTTTCTTTGTATACATGAGTTAAACATATTTTTCTTACTAGCAATTTAAGATCATTTCTAATTTAATTTCCAGCTCTTTTTTTGAATAGGTGTGAATTTCAATATCATTTGCAGCACAAGACTCAATAGGATATCCTTTTGAGTTTGGCTGTTTGAGATTCAGACTATTTATAGAGGGCATTGCTGAAATATAACGTTTGGCATAGGTGATTTAAATATTGTCAATTTAATGTTCAGCTAGTGATATGCACTGGAATATTTTTATATATGTGGGTATGTATATATACATAGATAAATGATGACTGCTTATGATTATTTGTCAGGAAATATCATTGTGTAATGTTTAAATATATTGTGGTCAGATTTTCCAAACCCGACAAGAAATGCTGATCTATACTAATTTGCTGCTGCGTCTTATCCTTGAATTACAAGAGGGTTTTTTATTTAAATCTTTCATACTTGTCTTTCTTTCTATTTTCAAAAATCATTGGCTGAAGAGTTTTAAATTATGCATTTCTTTCTCCAATGTCTTATTTCACATAGCATTGATCATATTTAAGTAAAATTTCTCATTCATGTTACGAATTTTTTAAACATTTCCACAGTCTCTCTTAATAATCATTTGTCCTATTGGTCAATTTTTACCAGAATTTGTTCTGTTAAAATTGTGATAAAACAAATCAATTTAGAAAAACAAAACTTCTGGCAAAAATTGATCAGGAAGAGCAGAATTTACTAAAAGAGGCTACTGGAATGTTTAAAAAGCCATAATATGAATGAAAAGTTTGACTTAAACATGATCAATGCTACATGACAAAAAAGTTATTTTAAGACAAATAACCTGTGATAATTTAAATATGGAAGAAGCTTTTATAATTTAAGATAGGAAAAAAGTTTCACAAAAGTGCATTATGATTAAACAAAGAGCTTTGCTAATTGCTCAACAAGCTTTGAGATAAATACTTAGCATGAGAAAGCATTTAAAATATCTCTATCTGAATACTACCACCCACCCCATTCCATGACCAATGGTTTCATACTTTTGACACTCCTCAGAGAGGTGCTAGGATAGCTTCAGATACTAGATCTAAAAACACCAACCCAAAGCCAGCATTTATGTATGAGTTGACTATTGAGTAGAAAATCTGAAGTTTTCAGACCCCTAAATGTCTTCAAACCCAGCTATCTAACCCAAATAGCTATATGGTATCTGAAAATTTTAGATTTTCTACTCAATAGTCAACTCTTAGATAAATGCTGGCTTTGGGTTGGTGTTTTTCGATCTAGTATCTGAAGTTACCCTACAACCTTTCTGAGGAGTGCCGAAAGCATGAAACCATTAGTCAGGGGATGGGGGGGGTTCAGATATAGATATTTTAAATGCTTTCCCTTGCTAAGCATTTATCTCAAAGCTTGCTGAGCAATAAGCAAAGCTCTTTGTTTATATCCTGCAAGCTTAAAAAAGAAGTGGAATCATGTGATATATGACTCTATTTTTTATTTTTGCATTATGATTACACCTGGGTCTCGTTTTACGCGATAGATAGGTTCCTCAGAAAACATGCGCAAACAAAATCATACAAAAATAGACATATCTTACATTGAAAAGGGAGGGATGCGGTCTGTGATTTTTCAAAATTTGCATAAAAGCAAAGCACCAACGTAAAATTACTTTAAAATTCGCGCAAAAAAAAAATAAGGAAATAAAATATGACTAATAAAAAATTTATACAAGACAAACTTTTTTTAACTATAGTATTTAATTTTATTCAAAACAATATATTTTTATGCATAATTTACAGTAATTTACATTTTTTTATACAGGTTTTAATTATTATCGCTATTTGCCGTTAAACAGGTTCATTTGCAAACTAATAAAAAAACAGATTCTTCACAAGAGAAAATACAACTAGCGCCAACGTCACTCTCATGTTGTGTTAATGTTTTTCTGGTGACAATGTAATTAGTAATTAATCTAACAACTAAAAATTAAATTCTTATTTTTGTCTTTAATTTTCAATTTTAATTGTGCCCACTGCTATTACTCACTTTTTAAAAATAAACTTGCTGACACTAAATGATTAATAATTGATTACATTCTTTTTTAAAAAGCAAAAACAGAATGTGATTTAAAATGCAAAATTAACACGCACAATGTTTGAACAAATTTACATTATAATCTTGTAAAATTTAATGTGTGTATACACAAAATGTGGAAATCATGATTTTAATTTCATTATTGCATAAAATCTTACTATTATAAAGCACGAAAATATTGAAATTACTAAGATGAAAGTCGAATTCCAATAATGTGCAATTATTTTCAATATAACGTAAGTGCTCGAAATTTATTATTTAAAGTAATAGCGCATTATCGGAGTTCGACTTCCGGTAAAACACGAATCACGTAACTTTAAAATCATGTTAAATAAGTCCGTGTAAAAAGAGACCCAGGTGTATATGAAAATGTTTAGCTAGTAACTTTTCTTCATTGCTTGATTCTTTATCTATTGTTTGTATATCCATATAATAGCATTTAACAAACTTTTCTTTATTCACTTTTTACAATGCAGGGAAATTTTACTTATTCCTTGATAATATTTTTTTCCAATTTTAACTGACCTGCATTCTTTATTTAATTATATATGACTACATAATTAGCATCTTTAATATATAATCTTTTGCATAGATATATAGAAAAGATATTATATATTTAATTATACATCATTATATATTAAAAGGTATTAATTATGCTTTTATATATGTTTGAAAATTGTAGCTCTGATAAAGCCTGCTTGTCAGTCGAAACTGTAAAGAAATATTATGAAGAAATAATAAAATTTATTTACTTTGTAAAAAATGAATGAAGAAATTTGTGCTAAATGTTATTTTAAAAATATTTAGCTATACTTCATTTCTTTTTATATAAAATTGTTTTATTTAATTGACAATTTGTACTCTGATATAAAAGATTTGAACAGAGTCATATATCACAACAGAGGAATAAAGTAAATCATTGTATCTTCCAAGTAATTTTGTCAACCTAATCAAGACAGTTTTAAATGATTTGCATAGAATTTACTGCTACACAATCATATATATATATAATTATTTTGCATATGCATAGCAAGCTGTGGCATAAATGGAATATTTAAATGATTTAATTTATATAGCATATACTTATATAACATGCATAATTAGGTCAAAGTCTAAATTCAACAGCAACAATAGATAACATAAGATGTATGATTATGGCACTCATCACTAAAAGTGCACTCAACTTTATGATATAAATATAAAAAAAAAATTCACTTTGTTATGCATATGTACATACATACACAAAATAATTACATATTAAAGTGAAGAGAAAATTAACTTATATATATTTAAAGAAAATGTCGTTAACCAGAAGTTCATTAACCTTCAATGAATCTATAGAAAGATCTCAGGAAGTTGTGAGATTAAATTTTATCTTTATTTTCTTTCATCACTTATTATTTGCAGTAATATTCATTTCATATCACATTACAATTGTTGCAAGTCTTGAAAAACTGCTTATTCTCATCATTACTTTGAAATTACAGTAGTTTGTTATCTCTCTTGCTAAATTAAGTACAATCACAGTTGCATAAAATGATCCATTGCAACATTCTCAGAAGGATCCATGTTTTTTTACCTGACTATAAAAGGAGTCTGAGGAACAAAAGAAGTTAAGAACATCTGATTTAAATCATAAGTGCCAACAGATAACTCATTACCATATACAAATCATATTTCCACAGTCCTCATGCTTTAAAATAGTAACAGAATATTAGCAATCTATTGCAATGACAACATTATAAATAGTCAATAAATAATATTATTTTTATAAAGCGCAGTCGATATTGAAATTAAATTGAGAGAGTGCAAATTTCTCAAGCACTTATGACAACCAACAGCCAATCAAATCTTAAGCACTGGGACAGAGAATTTAACAAGAAAAGAGTGGTTCCACTCTCTTCTTTACTTGTTTTTCTATATATCCAAGCCAGTCCAAAGTACTTATATCTGAAAGTGTGAATCTTAAATATCATCACACTTAATTCACTGAGTTCAAACTGTAAACATACAGCATGAAATCTTTTGATTTACTACGCAGTTTTTCGATGTTATAACTTTGCAGCAATATATGTAAATAATATTATTTTTATAAAGCGCAGTCAATATTGAAATTAAATTGAGAGAGTGCAAATTTCTCAAGCGCTTATGACAACCAACAGCCAATCAAATCTTAAGCACTGGGACAAGTAAAGAAAGACAAGTAAAGAAGAGAGTGGAACTGCTCTTTTCTTGTTAAATTCTCTGCCCCAGTGCTTAAGATTTGATTGGCTGTTGGTTGTCATAAGTGCTTGAGGAATTCGCACTCTCTCAATTTAATTTCAAATAGTCAATAAATAAAATCTTATTTTCTGCCTAATTGTAATGCTAATTTTGCAGTAGAATGCTAATATTATATTGATTTGTTTAAGAATGAGAGATGTAGTTTTATATAGATATCATTAAAAACCAGTCAATAATTAGACAATCCCAATATCAATAACAATCAACAAATTCAAACTGTTGTATATAAATATAGGGGATTTGAACCCAGTCTTTCAAACTCCTTTCAGTTATCCAACATATCTCATACAACCAAAACCAATGACCACATACATGTGAAAAACATAAATGATCTCCAATATACGTATTTATCTTTTTCACATGTGTGTGGTCATGTGGTATCGGTTGTATAAAATAGATTGGACAGCTGAAGAGAGCTTGAAAGTCTGGATTCAAATCCTCTAATAATCGCATCTAAACTCCAGGGATATAAGTATACCTGTATTTAAATATATATATATATTGATGTTTTATTGCAGCTTTCATCTTAGCTCAATCATATCCCAGTTATCCATCAGTCCTGAAGCCAAACCAACTTCTCTCACTCTGAATCTATTTTTGAAACATCCAGTTCACTTTGTTTTTTCAAGTGAGTAAGATATACATAGCCCATGTTGTGACTTTAACTTCATATTCATCTTTTTTTTAGATATACTTTTAACTTCATATTTATATATTTCAAACGTCTATTTCATCACAATTTTCTGAAACATATCAAAGATATGTAAAAAAGTTGAATGATCCTAGAGATATGCAAGTTGGCCTGGATCATAATTTATTGTGTTTTTTATCATTTATTTGAGATTTACAGATAGAAATTTATACAAATGATTACAAATTTCAAACTTTCTGCAGTTATAACTTTGACACAAACCACTTTGCAGAAGTATATTAATTTTTAAGGTGCATCTGTCAAAGGTTTTAACCTTTCATGTTATTATTAATTATTATTAGTGATCATTCATTAAACTAGAGATTATCTCTAGCACAAATATACTCTTTAGTTCTCATTAACCATTAACACATGAATTTCTTTGCTCAATTGATAGTTTTGACAGCTTGGAGTGTACGTGTGTATATATGTCTAAATAAGGAAATACTACAATGATGTATTTCAAATTATAATTTGTTAATTACTTTTAATGAGTATTTGGAAATTAAATTATTGCACAGGTCTAACATTTGTTTCATCAGAAATTTAATTATTAATTCAAATTTAATGGTCTAAATATTTTTATTTTTTGGCAGCATATATATTTTATCTTTGCATTGTGCAACTTCATGTAATGAAATATTATGTAACTTAACTTAAGCACAACAAAATGTAAGATGTGACCATATTTATGATTTGTATACTGGTTTATACAATCATTGCAAAACTTATTCTCAACCATTTATTTTGCCTTTCTACCTTTTTCATTCTATCTAAACTTAGTATAGTCAAATTTATTTATAATTGTCCACTAATGATGATTTTTCTTTTAAAATTGTAACCATTATGCACCTTTATTGCTTGTAATAGTTGGTGCAGTGCTGTGGTGAACTCTAGAACTCAAGCTCTGTAGTTCATAGTCCATTCCTTCCAGAACTATACCTTTTTTGAACTCCAGAGCAGTAAATGATTTATTTATTGTGCATAATGGCAACTATCATTGTTTTATATAGATAAAAGGTTATGGATTATCAAATTTTAGATGAGTGGTAGTCAAAATATTAGGTTAAGTATATGGTTATCGCATCTTCCTATATATTCTTTAATTTTGATTCTGTAAATAAATATTTATTTTTTTGTGTGTCAAAACAATTTATTATGCATTGTATTTATATTGCTCCATGTGGATCAGGGGAGTAATAAAGTGGCATACTTTGGACATAAAGGTCCATAGATTGTATCTAGGTTTGTTATTTTGTGACCCCAAACATCTTATGAACTCCTGAGCAATAAAATCATTTGACTATTTATTTAGCCCTTATGGTTTAGTGTAGGGATACAATGTTAAGATTGCAGTGTGTAGGACCCTTTGATCAATGTCACTACTATCACTTCTTTGCTTGAATTTCTACAATAGTCCTGATTAATGAAGCCATTTAACTCTCTCCTGCATGGTTTAGGGTAGGTTCAAAATGTGTCAGATTCTGAAATGTAAAGTCATTGATCGATTCCACCTCTGACACTTCTGTCATTCAAAATGTTTTGAGAACTCTTGAGAAATTAAGCCATCTGATTATTTGTGTATATTTATTCATCTTCACTACAATGATGTTTAAAACTAGCACTTTAAATAAATCTTTGAGCACTACACATCACAAGATAATTCATAGTTGACATAAAAAGAATTAGGAAATATATCATATGAAAGCACAGCCCAGTTTTCAGATGTTTCTTCACAATATTTTCAATATGAAAGTCCACTTTAATCACATGTATTATTATAGCAAAATGCCCTGTTTGGTTAAGTATAGAAATAAAGTGATAAATTCTGAATCTTATATTCTAAAATTAATTCCTGTTCCACTACTTTCAGCATTTGAACTTCTTATAAACTCCTGGGTCATAAAATCATTCAAAACTGTACTTTTATACAGCAAAGTTGTGTGAGAAATAGTGGAGAAATATGTTAAGTGAAATACAGTCATGTCATTGACGATTAAAATTTGCCCAAAATGGCATTATAAATTATTTCACAGTGCATTGAAATATAAGAAGAGTAACTGATATTCTCAATCTGTTGTGCCAATATTGTCACCGAATATGGATAGATGTTACATTAGAACACTTGTTCAAATTTATATTTGCTATCATTTATAAACAACGCATAAATTTATAAATATGTAAATAATTAATTTTGTCAATTTTGAGAGTCTTTGTTGTTTTGTTGTTGTTTCTTTTCTTCTAAAAAAACAACAGAATTAATTATTTCAATTATGTAGCATTGAGCTTACATGAAATCAAGTCACCACAAGCAACTATGTTACAATAATTCAGTTCAGCAAATCCTGATGTGATTTGGTGCTTTGATAGAGTACTTAAGGTTCAGTTTCCAATTCTATAACTTCTAGGCTCAAATTTTTTATGAATCTCCATGCAATAAAGCTATTCATTTATTTTTTAATTGTTCAACAAAATTCAGTAGTCACATCTATCTATTGATCCCGGAAACAACAATGTACACAATGACATCATGAGGGTGAGTAACTGGGCTTGCATTTCCTGTAGTATATTGATTAATCTGTTAAGAATAATTTAAGTTTTGATAACCATTTTGCAAATTAATGAAATTAAAAAGATCTAAAGTTGAAATATATTTATCCTTTCTATTAGCATTGCTTCATGTTATTCAATACATGCAGAGTGTGCCCCAGTTAAAATGTGACTGACATTTTTCTCCAAGATAAAGGCTGTGCCATAAATCAAAGCATGTGTTATATATTAACATAGTTTAGATCATCACCATAAAAATGTTAAGACCCTAACATGTCTGAATCATGAGTTATGACATGAAATGTGTCAATGTGTTTTGTATCTTTTTAGATCATCTTCAATACTTTTTCTAGTATTATGAAGTCTTGAAAGACAATTGAAAGCATTCTCTCAATCCATGGCTTCACTTCCATATATAGCTTAGAGTATTTCAAATGTTTCTGTAGCAGTAATCCCCCCTAAAAACAAAATTTAATGCAGCACAGTATTCTATCATGGGTTATGATATAAAACACACTTATCATATATCAAGTCATAATCATAATACACTCATGTTAACACTTTAAAAAGTTTGTGATGAATAGATATATTTACTATGTAGTGCATGCATTGATTCAGAGTGGCACTGTAAGTAACTCAGAAACAGAATCATTCAACTTTTCATTAGGATGCACTTTGTATATCAAATGATCCACTTTCTATATTTCAATTATTTCACTGTTATTAGATTTTAATGCTTCAATTGATTAGCAATCCTGCTTACAGACTATCTCTTATAAATAATATTCTTTACTAGAGATAGAAAAAGTTTTTAATGGAAATTGCTAGTCATTCAAACATTAGAGTTTAAGGCATTGAAAATACATTGCAAGAAATTAAAATGCTGAAAATTGATTATTTAATAGACACTAAAACTGAAATATAATGCTAGGAGAGCAGTACAATAAAGATTTTTTTACCAAAGTAGATAAATAATATGGCCTTAAAATGGCCTTTCAGCAACTTTCTCCAGAGAAACAACAAAGAACACTAATCAAATGTAGATTATTGAGGGGTATCAAGTTCTTCATTGTTTGACAACTAAACATCACATGATCACCAACTTTTATACTAGCACATAATTATTATTAAACAAGGCAAAACTCTACATACAGTAGTGCCACCCTGTGTCAACCAGAGTAATGAATAGATGCCAGAAGGCTTGTGCATAAAATTGCCATCGAGCACCTACTCACCCAATATCCCCAGACTAGTTTCTGGCTTGTGGCTTTTGTCAGTGAGGAGCGGATCTGAAAGCACTGCACCTAGATCTTAGGATCTAATGTATCCTTCCAGCAGCCACCTTTTATTTCTACTTAACTACAAAACTATAAGAATGAAATTGAAATCACAATAATATTTTCAATCTAAGCTCAATAGCTTACATAGTCATATGGGTCTGAACTCAGTTCAGCACCCATACATTTTGGTGTCTTTGCCTCTTTAACAACTATAGCCACCACTATTCTATTAGGCAGGATTGGTTGGCACATGGTGGCACTACTGTATGGATAGTTTTGCTTTGTTCTTCATTGTTATCTAGTGTAAAGCAAATATATATTTATATACTAACTGATAGCTCAGTTGGTTAGAGCTTTGCCTTAAAGTTAGATAAACAACAATGAGTTTGACTACTACACTAGAATTGTCATCCGACACTTCTTTGCTTGAATTTCTATAATATTCCTGAGTAATTAAGCCATTTGACTCTCTCCTGTGTCAGACTCTGAAATGTAAAGTCATTGATTGATTCCACCTCTGACACTTCTGTCACTCAAAATGTTTTGAGAACTCTTGAGAAATTAAGCCAGCTGATTATTTATGTATATTTATTCATCTTCACTACATTGATGTTTAAAACTAGCACTTTAAATAAATCTTTTAGCACTACACACCACAAGATAATTCATAGTTGACATAAAAAGAATTAGGAAATGTGTCATATGAAAGTACAGCCCGGTTTTCAGATGTTTCTGTACAATGTATCCAATATGAAAGTCTACTTTTAATCACATGTATTATTATACCAAACTTGCCCTAAAGTGAGAAACTTTGAATCTAATATTCTTAGAACTATTTCTGTTTGCCTCTTTGAGTATCTGAACTTCTATAACCCCCTGGGTCATAAAATCATTCAAAATTGTATTTTTATAAAGCAAAGTTGTGTGGGAAATAGTGAAGAAATATATTAAGTGAAATATAAAGTCATATCATTGACAATTAAAATTTGCTCCAAAATGGCATTATAAATTATTTTGCAGTGCATTGAAAAACAAGAAAACTAACTGCTATTCTTAATATGTTGTGCCAGTATTGTCACTGAATATGGATAGACGTTACATTAGAATGCTTATTTAAATTTATATTTGTTATCATTTATAAACAACATGTAAATTTATAAATATATAAATAATTAATATTGTCATTTTTGAGAATCTTTGTTGTTTTGATATTGTTTCTTTTCTGCTATAAAAACCACAGAATTTATTATTTTAATTATGTAGCATTGAGCTTACATGAAATCAAGTCACCACAAGCAACTATGTTACAATAATTCAGTTCAGCAAATCCTGATGTGATTTGGTGCATTGGTAGTGCTTAGGTTCAGTTTCCAAGTCTATAACCTCTGGGTCTCAAACTTTTATGAATCTCCATGTAATAAAGCTATTCATTTATTTTTTAATGGTTCAACAAAATTCAGTAGTCATATCTATCATATGATCCTGGAAACAACACTGTACACAATGACATCATGAGAGTGAGTAACTAGGCTTGCATTTCCTGTAGTATACTGATTAATTTATTAAGAATAATTTAAATTCTGATAACCATTTTGCAAATTAATAAAATTAAAAAGATCTAAAATTGAAATATGCCTATCCTTTCTTTTAACATTGCTTCATGTTATTCAGTACACACAGAGTGTGTCCCAGTTGAAATGTGACTAATGTTTTTCTCCAAGATAAAGGCTGTGCCATAAATCAATGCATGTGTTATATATTAACATAGTTTAGATTATCACCATAAAAATGTTAAGACCCTAACATGTCTGAATCATGAGTTATGACATGAAATGTGTCAATGTGTTTTGTATCTTTGTATATCATCTTCAGTACTCTTTCTAGTATCATGAAGACTTGAAAGACAATTGAAAACATTATCTCAATCCATAGTTTCACTGCCATATATAGCTTAAATTATTTCAAATATTTCTGTAGCAATTTTCCCCCTTAAAAATAAAATTTAATGTACCACAGTGCTTTATCATAAGTTATGATATAAAACACATTTATCATATATCAAGCCATAATCATAATCCACTCATGTTAACACCTTAAAAAGTTTGCGATGAATAGATATATTATTTTACTACGTAGTGCATGCATTGACTCAGAGATGGGACTGCAGGTAACTTAGAAACAGAATCATTCACCTTTCCACTAGGATGAACTTTGTATATCAAATGATCCATTTTCCATACTTCACTTATTTCACTGTTATTAGATTCTAATGCTTCAATTAATTAGCAATCTTGCTTAGAGTCTGTCTCTTATAAATAATATTCTTTATTAGTGATAGAAAGTTTTTGATTGAAACTGTTAATCGTTCAATACTTTAGACTTTAAGAAATTATATTCTTTATGTAAAAATAGAATGTTAAAAGTGGATTTGATATATATTAAAGTTGGAGTCTGTTATATATAAAATCCCAATTTTTTCTGAAGTCTGATTGGTAAATGTACAAATGTTTGTCTGTAAGACTGCCACATGTTGAATTCACAATGAGGCATATTTTTTAATGAAAAAATTATTATTTGCCCTACCATTAATAAACTGTATTAATTCCTTTACAAACCATTTTATGCAAAGGAAGTAATTTGTTAAAGCAACTGACAAAAGAAAATAGATTCAAAAAGGATGGCATGCCACATTTCTGGAATCTAAATAAATATGGTATTGGAATAAAACTTTTTGAAGGCAAAAATGCTCAGAAAAAAATTGGTACATGTGATTTTAACTAGAACTGAAGAGATGTATTTAAATTATGGTGAAATTGTGATTACAGTACATAAATTCATGTTTGAAATGTGATATTTAGTGCAATGGAGGGGGAAGAATCAATGCTACAGTACCACATGTTCATTTAGTTTTGGTTAGCATATAACTGAAGTCATAATTTGATATTATGTAGTTCATCTAATCCTTCCATTAATCATTGAGTCAGCTAATTTACAGGTTTACTTTGAATACAAACATCTCATTCAAAGCAAGTAATTCTGCTAAGCAAAACAAAAAATTAATAAAGCAACCAATTAAAAAAAAGTCAGTCTTTACATGGGCTGCTTACGTGTGATTTATTAATAAATTATCAACTTAAAAGAATTATTGCAACGTCATTAAATTCTAATGTTTTGATTGGCTAACAACCTTCATTGAAGGTTTGCTGCTTCTTATCATAAGAAATGCTCTTTACAGCTGAAATAAAAAAATGTGTTAAAACATTAGAGTTTAAGACATTGATAATATATTTCAAGAAATTAAAATGCTGAAAATTGATTATTTGATAGATACTAAAATTGAAGTATTTACTATTACATTATTAAATTAAGAGACATTTTTTAAATAAATTACTAGTCATAATGTTAGGAGGGCAGTATGAAAAAAGATTTTCTAAGATAAGTAATATAACCTTAAATTGGTCTTTCAGCAACTTTCTCCAGAGAAACACTAAAAAAGATTATTCAAATGTAAATTGTTGAAGTAGTAACAAGTTTTGCCTTGTTATCTATTGTAAAGCAGATATACATTTATATAATAACTTATAGCTCAGTTGGTTAGAACTTCATCTTAAAATTAGGCATTCAAGAATCTAAAGGTGTGAGTTTGAATACCACACTAGTATTATCATGGTTCAGACCAGCAACATCTAAAAAAAAGTGAAGAGTAACACCACTCGAAACATTGTGTAATCTATTATTTGTGTGTTATTTACTAAAAGTTGACTGTCTTTGAAAAGTTTATAAAGTTTAAATTTTTTTAGACATTAACATTTATGACAAATGATGGAAGTAGCCCAACATATTGTCACATCTTGAAAATGCTGTTATCACAAACCTTCAGGCAAATAAGTTACTATATTACATCACATTATGACATTAATAAATAGATTCAATAAATCAAGAGTTGTAATGCATGATGGTCAATGTTATGATTGAAAAATGAAATACTAATTCATTTATAATTAAATTCTAAGCCCTCGACATGCTAAAATAAAAATTTTCTGGGTAGATGTATCTTAAATTGAGCTAAGCACGTTCGATATCTTCCTTATAATATCATATTTAGTAATGAGTATTAAACAGGGGCATGGTGGGTGTAAATATAATGTAAATTTATGTAAATGTATCCAAAAAAATTAGATAGCCTGTTTTTTAGAAAGAGGGAAGCAGGATTTCTTTTCATTTATAGAGTTCATGTTATTGGTATGTACTATGCCTCCTTTATCTTGCACTTGGAGTATTTCATTTTATGCACACAACACTGGCTGATGTAGACTAAAATGTATGGCCAAATTGTGTTTTGATGTTTTAGAAATTTAGTTTTGTATTCTGGATTGTTTTTCTTATTTTAGCATTTTGAATACTTGGAATTTAATTACAATTCATGTTGGAAAAGTTTATCAATTTATATAATTCATTTATAATATTTCTATGCATGTTTTATGGCAGTGGTAAAGTGGCATAGTGATGATCAAGGTCTATCTGAAATTTTCAGTGATTGTATTTCTTATGAACTTACAAGTATTACCCTATTCAATTATTGTTTTTATTGATAACATTAATATGATAAACACTATTTATAGATACAATCATTCAGTGACAAGATGTACTTTAGTAGTTACAATGGCTGATTATACTTTGTTCTAAAAAAATATGGTAAAATGACTTTATGCATTAAATGCAGAAGAAGAATTTGGTCATATAGAGTGAATGACTGGATAAAGCTTGAATGTATGGGTTCAAATCCCCTTTAATTACTTTCTAAAGTAAAATGGGAATAAAGGAGTTTCTTTAAAACAAACTCTCTTCCTAAAACCTTTTAACAATCTAAGAATAGCTCTTAATGTGTCAAAATGCCATTATAATAAATGTGAATATCATTAAAACATAGTAGGCACCCTATGATTGAATAGTTCATGAGGGTAGATAAGAATAAACTATGGTTCATCTTTAACTTAGTGATGGTTTGATTTGAGGCATGTTTATAAGGTATTTTATGGGTATTTATGGTAATTTCTGTTCCTGAAACAAGGGTATAAGTAGGTAACAGTGATTATAAAGAGAATGTTATAATGCAATTGGGAGAAAAAGAAGTGAATATTAGATAGGATAATGGAAGGAAAATAGCTAAAATAGAAATAAGATAGAAGTATAGTAAACTTAATGTCTTAATAGAGAAAATTAACTATACTAAAAAAAAAAATGGTCATAAAAATTTTAAAGATTCATCAGAAAGAGAAATGAACAAGAAAAGAATGTTGTATTACTAAATGAAGAAGAGAAAGAGTATGAAGATAAGGAGAATGCGAAGAAATATTTAATGATTTTGTAGTAAAAGTCTTGGATGAGAGTTGAAAAAAATGATTTATTAGAGTGCTTAAGTTATGAGAAGATGAATACAATGATGGATACAGAATTGAAAAGTGCAATAGGCATATTTTTAAAGAAGCAAGAGTTCTAGATTATATGGAAGCTGAAATACTATTAAATATAGGGAAATATGCAAATTTTACTTTAAAAGAAAGTTTTAATGGACTTGATAATAAAACTCCACGTGAATGGAATAATGTGCAAAATGGATTTATAAAGAAAAAAAATTTAGGTTTGTTAACCAGCTATATGCCAGTAATGATAATTTCCATAGTTTATAAGCTATTTAAGTATATTTTAATGAATACGGCTAGAACTTGAAGAGAAGGAGCTGAAATTTTGTGGAAGACTTAAAATAAATTTCATACAGGGAGAAAGATAGTAATAATGTATTTATTGTGTTTCAGTTGAATGAAATGCCTTATAAAAAAAATAAAACACTATTTATTGAATTGTAATGTAAAAGACCCAGAAAGAGGCCACATGTGAGATGGATGGATGAAATAAGAAAGTGGACAGGGGTGGTGTGGAGAAGAGAGGCTAGAGATCAGAAAAGATGAATTGAACTTGGAGAGACCTTCATCCTGTGAACTGATAATGGTTGAAGATAATGATGATGAAAGATATAAAAAGGCTTATATTAAAATGATAATGTCTTGAAAATAAGGGAATACAATTATAAAAAATAACTAATTATTTGCAAGAATATTGTTTATAAGTATTGATTGGTGTATAGAATTAGGAAAAGTTAAAAGTGTCCCTTCATCTTCATTATTCATTTTGCTTCTAAGAGAATTGGAGATTGGTATATAAAAAACAGAGATAAGAATGAGTATTCCTCTAGTTTCAATCAAGGATTTATATAATCTGTCAGCTACTTTTATGTTGATGATATGGCTTGTACATATTATAGAAGATATAGAATTGTCATTACAGAAGTGTGGAGAGATTGATGAAAAAAGTGTAAAAATTAAATTCAGTAAATAAATAAAAAAGTAAGATTTTGGTATATAATGAAAAAAATAAAACTGGAGCATGGAAAATAAATGGTATTTGTCTTCTAGAAGTGTTTGTTAAATAGAAAAAAGAATTATGCATATAGTTAGAAACTGAAGGTGAAAAAAAAGCTAAAAGTACATTAGGATTAATTTTAAAAATTAGTAAGTTTCTCATATAATAAATATGAGGTGTGTAGAATTATTTGGAAAGAAGTGGTGGTGCCTGCCTTATTGTTTGAAAGAATACACTTTGTGTTTGCCAGAGAAGTCTGCAGAAGATTTTACATAGAACACAAAAAAAGAAGATAGATATACATTGGGTGATGAAGTGTGGATAGCAAATGAGGCTATTGAAGATGAAATGGGTTCCACTTTTTTAAAACAGAAAATCAAATGTAAATTTAAAATATTCAGAAGGTTTCAATGGGAGTATAAAAATAGCTTAATAAAAATAGTGTTTAATTGGTTGGTGTGAAGAGAACAGCAAACATATTAGGTAAAAAATATTTTACAATGTATAAAGTTAATATGCAGATAATTTATTTCCATATATTTATATTAGCAAGAAATAAATGTGCAAAGAATACATTATAAGTAGATAATTATGAAAGGTAAAAAAAAAGGACAAATAAATTGATTAGAAAAATAGTATTAGAATTGTTAAAAGTGAATAGAAATATAAAAAAAAAGTTTGAAATTATATTATATAAAGTATAAGAAGATATATGATAACACTAAAAACTTTATTGTTTGTTGATAAGGGGTAGGAGTTTAAGATACTAGAAAAATGGCAAAAATGCTCTTTTATAACAAAATTAGACAATATGAAGGCAGGATAATGGAACTATTTGTACAGCTTTTATTAAAATGAAGCAGGATTAAAAGAAGAAATGATCCAAGACTATTGAAATAGTTGGGATAATATAAAGTTAAAAGTTGGTGAACTTATTGGGGTGTACAAGGAATTTAAAGGGACAGTATCTTTATGTTTAAATTGGTTATTTGGACATTTAAGGAGACATTTTGCATATATTTATCAAGGAAAGAATGTTAAAAGAATAAAGATTTGAATTGTAAGTGTTGAAGAGAGTGTATTGAATAATTATTTTTTTGAAATGTGGACTGTTGAAAGAAAATCAGGATAAATTTTATGGAGGATGGATAAAATAAGAAATATAGATTTTATCATTATTTTTAGTTGTCTTTTATAGTAAAATTGAGAAATATGATGATAGGGTAGAATTAATAAAACCACTTTTATAAATGTGAAGGGTAAAAAAAAACAAATGAGGGGAAGAAAAATATTTTGTTTTTAATGAATAAAAAAATAAATGAACTTATTGTGGTAGTTAAAGATTTTGTTAAGAAAGAATGCTTAACCTTTTAACAGGGTTACTACATATATAGTCTAAATAAAGAACTAACGTGCTTTAACAGCGTTCCTGGGCATACAACTTAAATAAAGAATTGAAGTGTTTTAACAGAGTTTCTGGATATTTATAGCCTAAATAAAGAAATTTCTGATATTGTTTAACTATACACTTTATATCATATAACATTACATTAGATTAAGCAATGACATCTGGAGTAAACCATTGCTTATCTCCTTAATAAGATGTACTTGATATGTAAATATATTATAACCACATCACAACACATCTATAAACCCTATTCTTATTCTAGCATACACTTTGTTTTAATGTTCTCTCCATAAGTAAAACATGGGCTTTCTTTTCATCACAAACCTGACCGATTTAAGCTACATTGTGAACTTTCAGCACTCATACACAGCACTTGTTGTTACTTTTTTAAATTATTAGACAACCACCAATCCATAATCTATTGTAATCCATGCATATATATGTTGTTTATCAAGATGAGATGCATGAAAACTTTTACGGTGCAATTTGAAGCATTGTAAGGCAAAGTACATGAATTTAGGAAGCGTAAATAAAAACTCTGGTTTCCAAAATATTTTATATATAAGACTGTAGTTATGGTAATATCTGTATGTTCTTGTAATAATTGTTAACTTTTTAAATAAGAAAAGTGGAATTATATATAAAACATTACTTAAATGTGATTGTATGTAAAAGAATTTAACACCGATGTTAAATACTTTCATTTATAACAGAATTGTAAATATTAAAAATAATGTATATAATTAAAAAATACTTACATCTTAAAAGTGTTTTTCTTTGTAATCCAAATGTAAGTATTTTGACTGACTTAATAATAGCTATTGTCATCCAGGCTATTTTTTCCCCCTTTAACAGATGAAAATTGATTGAAGAACTTAAAGCAATCTCATTGATAAAAATGCAAAAACAAAAACCAAAAAAATGTAAGCAACTAAGACGGATTTAAAACAACTGTTAGACAAAGACATTAAACTCCGGCTTTATTTTCAACATATTTTGGAAGTTTTATAAATTCAAAAGTAGTTAGTAACATTTTAACCTATTAACCTTGAACACCAATTATGGGGAGCTTATTAACAAATCAAACCAGGATATTAACAATTGCGATCATGTGATGTCAATCTGGCTGTACAAAAGACCCAGATCACATGATCACGGGGTTATGACAAGTGGTTGGTTATTCACTGAAAAAGAGGAGAAAAATCATGTTTAGCAACTTAAAAAGTTCCAATTAATAAACAAAATACATATACACTATGTATGAACAGAATAATAGTTTCTTAATGTTTTATTGACCTCGTAGGCTAACTTAAGGATTTTATTGGGTGCGTAAACAAACACACAGACAGATATACTACTATACATATATTGTTTTTGCAAAAACTTTTTTTTTAACGGCTAACTAGTTTATGAGAACAAACCGCTGCAAGTAACCAATATAAAAGTGAATTCAGTTTACGTAAATTAAGCAACTATGCGTAAAGGAAAATGTGTTAATTAATTTTCATAATATTTAATTCGAGATGATACATTTGTTTTTCAAACATCAACTGTAATAATGTAATAGTCTTGATAACTAAAGATTACTGACTCAAAACTCATCCTGGCATTTTGGTGCGCGAACGCCATACAATCTATCCGACAATTAAAACCAGAATAATTCTTATATTAATGTTTTATATTTATAAAATGTAAAATTAGGCCGACCTAATAGTCTCTACGAGAATAATAAATTACTTGCCTTGTAATAAATTTGTAGATCTATAAACAATTATAACTCAATAGTGACAACTTTTTTCAAGTGAGACATAATAAAAAAATCAATAAAATATCACGAGTCTATCACATGATTCCAGATTCATCATCATCAACCATTATCAATCCACTACAGGATGAAGGTATCTCCAAGTTCAATCCATTTTTTCCTATCTTTAGCTTCTCTTTTCTACATCACCCCTGCACACTTTCTTATTTTATCCATCCATCTCACATGTGGTCGCTTTCTGGGTCTTTTACAATCTCTTGTAATCCAGTTCAAAATTTCAATTGTCCAGTTTATACATTGCTATTTCAGCAGCAAACGTTTTTCTCTCATTACCTCTATACCGTTTATAGTCATTAAAAAACTAAGGACACTATAACATGTAATAAGCAAACTGGTTTCAGATCTATATGATTATACAAGTAAGTCGACTAAGAATGAAAACATTCTTGCTTTTCAGTTTGGGCTGATAGCTTGATAGTATAATAGAGATGTTAATGATAGCCATTAGAAGGAATATACATTAAATACTTAAAGTCCAGGTGCTCTGTTCCAAGATTCAAAGCTCTTCATTGATGAGAACCATGATCTTGAAACTAATCTCAGGATATTGGATAGGAAAGAATAGGATAGTGATTTACTGAGCACTATTATCTGGCATCTATTAGTTATTATAGCTTACAGTAGGTGGCATGGAGGTGGTAAAAGAAAAAATTATGTTGCTAAATAAATAATATCCAAATAATAATTCTATTAACAAAATCATATATATAAAGAAGAATATTATTCATATAACTTTACCTCAACAATCATTTGCAATTGATTTTAAGAAAATGTAAACATCACATGACTCCTCACTATTCATCATTTATAAATTTCTGGGTTAGACACTGTAATGAGGGATACCAAGATTCCTCTCAGGTAGCAAGTACATTTGTAAAAGCAGGAATGGATTACACAGTTAATTAACCAACAAAAAACATTAAGAGATACTTAGAACTTATTCATACCAAAAGAATAACTGATCATAACATAGACTGAGGTGCAGTCATGGACAAATTTGATAAGATCATAGTGAGAGAAGATTATATGTTCTGGCAATGTAAACAGCTTTTACAATGCTCAATATCCCAGCTTAGAGTATGTATGTATACATCATTCTTATCCACATTTTCAGCATGATAAAGATGTGAACTCAAAAACAGAAAGCACTTATTGCTTAAACCATAATATATTGAGACAAACTCTAATCTTTTTAAGCTTTATTGATTAATAGATGCTAGTAGTTATTAAATCCCTATCTATTGATATCCTAATCATATCCCAAGATTGATTTCTAACATTGAAAATAATATAGAATTGCGCTCAGTGCCTTTGACAGTATAGCCCAGTTGGTTAGAGTGATGCTTTAAAATTCAATATTCAAGAATCTAAAGGTGTAAATTTGACTCCTATGCTGATGTTGTCAGTGATCAAGTCAGAAACTCCTGAAGAAAAGAAGAAAATAATACTACTTAAAATATTGTATTATTACTAACCTATGTTGTCTATTTGCATGTTATTATTAACAAATTGTTTGTATTTGAAAGGTTTAAATAAAGTTTAAAATTCTCTAGACATTCAACATTTAATGATAAATATATGATGGAAATAGTCCAACATATTTTCACATCTAATATACCATCATCACAAACCTTCTGGAAAATACAAAGCACTGATACTTTCATTAATAACTTATTGCTTAAATGATAAATTTTATGGAAGATAGTGACAAATCATAAAGCTTGATAAAAGAAGTTTAATGCTAGTTTAAAAGTTTTAAATAAGAAAATTTTTGATTGGTTGATAATATATTGAGACCAAACTCTAGTTTTATTACTTTTAAGCTTGATTAATTAATAGATGCTAATGCTTATTAAATCCCTATCTAGTGCTGTCCTAATCATAACCCAAGATTGATTTCTGACATTGAGAATAATATAGAATTGCATCCAGTGCCTGTGGGGTTTTTTTTAGATGTTATGAATTTTTCAACCAGCAGCAGATTTCATTCTTTTCTTTATTATCAAGCTACTGGATGTAAAATGCATTAGATACAAAACATTCAGGTACACTAAATCCAAGATGAAAAACTTTTTACTGACAAAATCCATAAGCTAGAACCAGTCAGTCTCTAGATATGGATACACTAGCACTAGGTAGGAACTCAATATGCACCATCCATATACCATTTGATCATGTATTCAAGTTTTCAATAAGTTGCAGAACTATAACAGAATAAATAACTCATTGCTAAAAAGCTTTAAGTATATTAGCTAAGTGTTTCTTTAAATTAATATACTAAGATTGTGTAATATTTGAATCTGTAAAGGTTTAAAAAGGTAAAATATCCTTTAAATAGAAGATTCCTGGTTTAGACTTATGTAAGTAGTTTTCTCCATGCTCTTTGCATAATTTAATTTATGCACAAGTTAGAAAAAAATATAAATATTTATTACTATGATTTTTGTTAAAGCAGGTTTGTGCGTAATCATATTTACAAAGTTAAGGTACTGAAAACATTTTTAATAAAGGTGAAACAAAAGCAGTCACCAATTGCTATTTATAGCAATCTTGAGTAATTAGAAGTTACCTGATATTAGTGTATTTAAATTCCCCCAGATTAGTTTCTGACTTCGACATTTCTCTTAGAATACTTATAATTGAGTGCTAATGCAACATCTAAAAGCCATTATAATCCTGTTTGTCTGTTCATAATAAAACTATAAAATTCAAAATATAAGATTTTGAATCTACATCAGCCTGCTTGAATAGTGTATAGATCTAATCCTGGGCATTAACTATGGTAAATAGATGCATAACTGCATTACAATAATGAACATTTCTCCAGTGTTGCACCAATCTCAAACAAAGTAAGGACTGGTTTCCACTTTTAATATCTTGTGAAGGGATGTAATCATAATCATATGATCAAAGACATGTGAAAAAGATGATCTTAAGATGTGCATTTCATGCTGAACCAGCACTCTTCAGTTGTCCCAGACCATAATCTCTTAAAATACACTGTTTGGTGTATATATAGATAGCTAATTACTACAGTTTAATTCATAAGTAACAAACTTACTGCCCCCACAACTTTCACACAAACTACTTACCATACATATATTGATAATAATATTAGTTATTCATTAGACTATAGATTATCCAATAATAAATAATATTTCTGTAGTGTAATTTTCACTACAACACTTGTATAAAGTAGAGATTAGGGGATCATATATCTTTTTCATATGTATTTGGTCACATGTTTATGATTACACTCCAGTGTTAAAAGCAAATAGAAACCAGTCCCTAACTTGCTTAAGAATGGTGTAGTGAAAATTACACTACAGAAATTTTATTCATTATTAGATAATCTCTAGTCTAATACATAGATCTAGGTGCAGTGATCTCAGATCTAATGCTCCTCACTGACGAAGGCCATAAGCCAGAAACTAATCTGGTGATATTGGATGAGTAGACACTAGATGGGGATTTTATGCACAAGCCTTCTGGCATCCATTGATTACTCTAGCTTGCTGTGTTTGTCAATATATATAGTGAGTTTTGCCTGCTTTAACAACAGTTATACACAAGCATAAGAGGTGGTGGTCATGTGATGTTTATTGGCTTAAAACTAATAAAAGTTATTAATAACTATATTACCTCTAGTTTTTTAATCTCTTGGCAGTGATGAATGTAAAATCCAGAACAGTCTTCAGAATAATTTGAATTCACTATCATTTAGTAGTCACTAATTACTCAAGTTTATTATAGATGGCAGTAGAATCAAAATTGTTTTGTTTTATCACATATTGTGTAAACTAAATAAATCAAATAATTTCTTAGTATTGCAATAAAAAAAAATTATATTTTTGCTAATTTACTTTTAAACTCAATTTTCTACAAATTGAAAAATAAAAAAGTAGAATTACTTTACTCACAATGAATGACTTTTTTTCCATCTCATTGAGTTGAATTATCATTCAACATTGTAGGCATGGTTAAAAAAGTAATACTACGTCAAGCGTTGGTGGCCTAGCGGTTAGCATAGCTGCCTTCCAAGCAGCTGGCCAGGTAAAAAAGTAATACTATTAATGAATATTTTTTCTTTCTTTTTTATGCATTTTCATTTAACTTACTGCTTATTTTTTGACCGTCTGTCTGTCTTACAAATCTTACTTTTAAAACAAGTTTTTATTGTGCTAAAAAAAATTTTATCTACAAGTATAGAAAATTGGGTTTGAATTCAATAACAACATGGAATAGACAAGTACAATATTTATAGATTGCAAATAATTCATTATTTACATACATAGCTTTGATATATATATATAAAAAAAAGAGAAATTAATAATAGTAAAAAAAATTATAATGAGGTTGGGAGAGTAACAAGGCTCCATGTAGCATTAACGATATGTGGATGGGCAAGTGTCTGATCTCTGGTTTTAATTTTTGAGATTTTATTGAAAAACTGTAATTGTAATTT
Source organism: Epiperipatus broadwayi (assembly GCA_028023455.1). NCBI lineage: Eukaryota > Metazoa > Onychophora > Udeonychophora > Euonychophora > Peripatidae > Epiperipatus > Epiperipatus broadwayi. The sequence continues at coordinate 1,076,254 of JAQFVV010012661.1, read as the reverse complement.
CCTAGATGTAGAGTTGAAGCAAAGATGACATCTTAGCAACCAAAGGATATACATGAGAAAAATGGTGATTCTAATTAAAGGAGAAAAAACATCTTTTCATACTATCAATAAGAGTACCAATGGAAAAAATATAATATTTAGTAATTGTCTCAATGATGTTTCTATACATGCAAAGAGCAGAACACTGGACTATAAAATGGTGAATTATTTCTTCAGACTGATGACAAATAAAGCAAACAGGATCAATATTAGTAAAAGATTTTCTCTATGATAAGAAGTGACTAGTAGGGAGAGTTTCCAAATTAATTTTAATAATGAAATCAAGATATTTTGGTTCTAGATACCAGAATTTGAATTTCTTATTTATTTATTAGTGATATTAAGAATAGATGGATAAGGAAGTGCTTGGTTACTACTATGCAGCATGTTGTAAGCCTCCCAAAAGTCTATTTTCCCATAAAATGTCTGAATATTAATGTCAATACAAAATGCTGTGTTTGATTAATGAATAAAAAAGAGTAACTTTACACAATAGAGGTGTATCAGTAGGAATGACTAGAGTAAATTTCATGGTGTTTGGATATACAGAAATGAATTTAGAAATATATTAAATGATCTCTGAAAATAAAAGGTATGAATTCAGTGGAAGGAGAGATCATTATCTTTGCCATACTTTTGTAAGGTTCTAATACCAGTTGCAATGACTTTTTTGTTCCAAATTAGTTTTGAACAAGATAAATTGATCTTCTTCTTGAGAGCATTGGTATAGTTAGCAATTGGCATATAGTAAGTCATCTTTGGAAAAATCAGAATGTTAATGACAGCGACTTTTGCATGGAGCATCTATAAATCTTTTAGTTCAAATTTCACCATTTTCTCAATTTCGAATCTAGTCAAAACACTTGCATTATTTTCAATGATAATACATTTTTTTTAAATTTATAAATAATTTTAACAAAAAAATTACAATTTTTAAAGTAATGATTTTATTTATATAAATGTATTAAAATGTAAAAATTGCCCTCGAAAATAAAAAATAAATTTTCTTCAATTTTTACATGTAAAATTGTAAGATAATCATGTTTAATATTTCTGTAGTGCAATTTTCATTACAACACTCTCATGCAAGGTGTTAAAAGTGGATAAAAACATTTCCTATTTTATGTGGGAGTGATGTAATGAAAATTATCATACAAAAATATTATTCATTATTGGATAGTTTTTTTTCCCATGTGTCATAGCATCAGCCAGGAAGTGAACCCGCTAACTCGGGACAACTGCTTCTAAAGCATCTGTCACTGACCTCTCGACCACCAATGCTTGACTATTGGATAATTTCTAGTATAATGAATGACTAATAAAAATTATTAATATACTTTTAGTAAGTGATTTGTTTTAAAGTTGTGATGGCTATAAGTTTGACAATAAAACTGTAATAATTTGCTATATATATATATATATACTGAACAGTGATAAAGATATGTGTAAGAGAGTGTGGTTTGGACCAACTGTTGAGTGCTGGTTCAGCATGAAATATGCATCTTGGGGATAATAGAGCTTTTCACATGTCTTTGATCATATGTTTATAATTACATTTCTCCACAAACTGTTAAAAATGGATAGAAACACTTCCTATCTTGCATAAGAGTGGTGTAATGAAAATTACCATACAGAAATATTAGTCATTTTTGGATAATCTCTAATCTAATGAATAGCTAATAAAAATTATTAATATACTTTCAGTAAGTGATTTGTGTTAAAGATGTGAGGGCTACATGTTTGACACTTATCAATATAACCATAGTAATTTGCTATATATATATATATATTGAACAGTGATAAAGATATGTGAAAGAGATTATGGTGTGTGCCAACTGATGAGTGCTGGTTCAGGATTAAATGTGCATCTTGGGGATCATAGACCTTTTCCACATGACTTTGATCATTTGATTACTTTTCTCCACAATGTTAAAAACAGATAGAAGAAACATTCCCTATTTGCATGAGAGTAGTATAATGAAAATTACCATACAGAAATATTATTCATTATTGGATAATCTCTAGTCTAATGAGTGACTAATAAAAAGTATTAATATACTTTCAATAAGTAATTTGTGTTAAAGTTGTGAGGGCTATGCATTTGACACATCAATAAAACTGTAGTAATTTGTTATCTATCACATATACTGAACAATAATAAAGATATGTGTAAGAGATTGTGGTCTGGGCCTACTGATGAGTGCTGGTTCAGCATGAAATGTGCTTCTTGTGAAACATTAATTAATACTCACTTTGAATAAGCTGTTACTGGTACAAGAAAGTGGATATGATTGTTTGAGAATCTGATTTGTGAAATTCTAAACATAATAATCTCACACTTTAATTTGTAAAAGCAAGAGAAATTTTCATTTTTTTTTTAAAATTATTAGTGCTGGGTTTTTTTTTCATTTTCTTTTTTTTATATTATATTGTTAAACTGAATTTTTATTCAACTCAGAAAAGCATGACATATTCAAAAATATTTTGTCCACTTTCTATACATTTTCTGCAGGTGGAATATTGTTTTTTTATAAGTTTAAAGGTCAGGTTTAATTATATCAAAAACTATTATTCTTGCTAGCATTTCAGTGAATGAGATGTATTTACCCATTATCGTAACACTGTTCATTTTTAGTCATTACTATTTATTAATTATGTTTATAACAATAGTTATCTCACCCTATCATATATCTATTGTAAGCTTAAATAATCAATGGACACCTGTGATATAGTGTTCTAAAGCACCCAATTTTAGACCTACTGGTTTCTGGCTTTTTGCTTTATCGGTGAAAACTAAGATTGAAAAAAAGACATATGGCTTTATTGCTTGGAAATCCACAAAAGTTCTAGTGCAAAACCTATGAGCACCAGAATTGACCCTGGAAACTCCTGATCCCAAGTTAGACATTTTATCAATGGTATCAAACTGTATTGGGCACTAAGATTCAAAGCTGAATAAGGCATTTATTTATCTAGCTGTCAACTTTAATGCCCTTGTATTAAGTAGTCAAGTTAATAATATAAAATTTTACAAAAACCCTATGGTTTCAAACCCAGGATAATTCACTTTCATAAACATATAAATCTACCATTAGGGAAGTTATCATGTACATTAGCTTAAATAGCATAAATAAATTAAAGATTGTTGCTAAATGAAAAAATGTATTAGTTCCAGCTTTGAACCCTTATATCTTCATTGACAAAGACAAAAGCAAAAATTAGTAATTCTGATGATAGAAAATTATAAATTTATCTTTCTTACTGCATTGGCAAATCCATACAAACATTAATATCATTTATGTTCTTTATTACTTTTTACAATGCTTTTTACACTCCATGACAGTTTCAATTGCTGCAGCAATCTTCTTCAGAACTACTTTTTACAATGATTTTTACAACCCATGATGGTTTTGAATGCCCCAGCAATCTTCTTCAGAACTAGAATAAAGAACATAAATGATAATACATTAATTATAGAAAATTGATAATATTTTTGCATCTGGTATCCACTGAGTGTTCAACTTGCAATAATTTAATTTTGAGAAAGATGAAGATAACTGCCTTTGGAAACCTGTAGTTAAACTTATAAGAGGTCATGTGATGTCATTGATATTATAATGTTTATTAAAGATATTATTTAAGAAAATAAGATAGTACTAAGTGATGACTTGAAATTTAAACAGGCTATCTTGATTTGTGCAAAGATTAATGAGTCATATTGAATTATGCATAGACGAATAAGTATTCATGTTTTAAAGTCCACAAAAAATTTAAGATGTTAAATATGAAAGTAATTGAAATACGTTTAGCAAAAGTAAGCTTTCATTATGAGACTGATTAGTGAAGTTAAAAATAGACATGGAGTTATAATAACGAGCTTATATTCTTAAAAGTAACTTATTGACAGCAATACAAGACAATTTTCAATCATTAATGATATATATATATATTGTAACAGTGAAGTTTGTACATTCGCGTAACAGAATTCAGAATCCAAGCAAAAAAGACCGAAGCTGACCAGACTAGGACTGTGACATCCCAAGTCCGACCACACTTCAACTCGTGAGCCAGGATTCCAAGACTCAAGATCCTACGAATGACCACCTTGAAATTACACGTAGTATACCTCTTTCCACACGGCCGACATAGGTCACGGAGAAGCAATAAGACTCTGATAATTAAAAGAGAGGTTCTTAATCGACTAAAATATATCACTAATCTAATTTAACTTAATGCATAGTTTTCACATATATAGGCTATAAATAATAATTAGAATTGGATTGGATTAGATCAATAACGAGACAGAGAACGAAATACATTAAACTAATTATACATTTATTTACAATTCTTCTATCCATATTTCATTTATTTACAATAGCATTCAGCGTAGAATGTACGCAAACATTTGGTAACTCAAAGTCACTTTAATAAGTAATCATTAAATTTCATAGATGAGTTTAACATGTGCCCATCTTATGAATTGTTTACATTTAATACATAATCAATCACTACATTATGCCTATAAATCTAGTTAAGCCAAATCCTACTATATGTGTGGCTATTATATAAATAATTATATTGAACTTTGATCATGAATTCATTTACAATATGACTTAAATAACGAGCGCATAAACCAGCTCAAGTAATGATCGATCGAATATGGCTTTCGAGAGAAAATTTCAGAATGCTGAAAGCGTTATGTTAAGGTGGGAGAGTTGGCTGAAATAAGATTTTACCAATTCGCTATGGCACAGGTAAACAATAATAGGAAAAGTCGCTCTGCGGATGGATGAAATAACTTCAGGGTTCTTGCGACAAACGCCGGTACCTTGTAACCGATCGCAATGCTGCGTGAAAAGGAACATTGTGTTCAGGAATGGCGGGGGACTTACGTGCTAACCTGGCCTTGGCTCAGGCTTCGCTACTGCTCTACCCTATAAGAGAAGATGTGCTGGCAATGCCGTGGCTCCATCTTGAGATACGTATATTACGTATAGCAGCAAAACGAGAATAATTTTATAAAATAATATATCACATCCGCCAAGCAAAGAATAGTATATTTCATACTATGAAATACGAGTTAATAGCATATTAGCTCTATCAAATTGGGACCAACTCTTGTGTAGCCTGATAATAAATGTCTATGCTACTAAAGGGAATATTAATACATCTGTACTTTGACATGCTCGATCTATTAAGTTACTTATAGATAATAAATATTTAAGGAGGGAAAGTATATTTCTATGGACTTAAGAATTTAAATGTCAAATATACTTATAAATACGATCAAGGCTAAATTTAATTCTAAATAAAACTATAAGGTTAAGTTTTTAACTCGTTGATCAAAAGAGCCACATTTCACATATTAAATCATTTAAATAATAAAAAAAAAAAAGGATTTCGAAACAGCGCAGAAAGTTGACGCTATAAACAAATTACACGAAGATTTTCAAATAATATCTTCTTAAAATATACATGAAATTAGTGCCCACTGTTTCGAAATATTGGCATATGGAATATAAAAGCATTTAATTAAAATAAGCAAAGAATTATAGTCACAACCGCAGTGATATAACTTTAAACTAAATAATTTACTTTGAAGTGAATGGAAAATATAAATAAGTCAGATTATTTAAACTTTAACACATCAAATTTTGATAGCACCCAATACTCTACCATTATACTAATCCCCACAGGGCAAAATAATTGAATGACCTTATTGCTAGGAAGTTCATAAGTTTTAGCACCAGAAGTGTTAGAATTGAAATTGATTCAAGGACCTTACACTCCAAAGTTTGATGCTCTACTACTAGACTATATCACACAATAAACATTAACAACATTGCAGCATATGGTCAAGAGGTTGCCCCCCATCTATGCTGTTTGACATTTACACTTCATCTTTTTTCACAAGGTAGCATTACAGAAAAACATGTTTAGTAGGGAAATGGTAATTTGATGCTTTTATATTTGAATTTTCAGCTAGCAATATGCATTGGGTCTATTTCTTATGTATTTATGTTGGGAGATCATAACATTTAAAATGACTATTGTTTTAGTCTTTATTTGTATGCATAAATCAAACATGTTTATTTATGTACAATTTAAGATCGCTGCTATTTTAGAGTTCTCATTCTTTGTTGGAATGACTATATTTCAATATACAGTCATGAGGTTACCTCTTGGCCATGCCTGTTTGAAATTCAGACTTTATTTTTATTCACAAGGTAGCAGCATTTCTGTAAAAAAAAAAACATACTTTGATGGGGGTGATGTGATATGTATAATATTTTAAATACAAGTACACTTCACATATCTGGAATCTAGATGCAATATAGGGGATTTGAACACAGATCTTCAAACTCCCTTAAGCCATCCACTCTATCTCATACAACTGATACTCATGACCACACACATGTGGAAAAGATAGATATGATCTTCATATATATATATTTCATGCTGAACTAGCAATCATTAGTTGGTCCAGGTCATCATCTTCCACACACACATATATAATCAGTGTTCAGTTTATATGAAGACAGAAAATCTTCACACTTTAATAGACATGCTTCAATCCACTCCATCCTCCAACTTTTCAGCCATTCATACCATTAAAAAATCTGCTGATGGAATGTCTAAATCTTTGTTAATGCCAATATTATTGTCATGTCCATGTTGACATTAAGTCAATATGACCCCTCATATATAAGACATTGTCCATTTAAATGCATAGGAGATGGATGGGCAGGATATAGGCTGAATTTGTAATATTTTTAATTAAAGTGTGAAACTTTCCTATCTTAATATAAACCAAGCACTGATTATATATGGGTGTGGGAGATTATGATCTGAATCAACTGATAAGTGCTAATTCAGCATAAAATACTTATATTGGAGATCATTTATCTTTTTTTCATGTGTGTGATCATGGGTATTGGTTATATGAGATAGAATGGATAACTGAAGGAGATAGAAGGTCTGTGTTGAAATCCCCTATATTATATAAATATATGATTGTATCTTGCCTTAATTAAAATGTTTTGGTATAAATATGATTTGTTTAAATGTATTGTATTACTGTCTTGATTTAAAAATAACCTTCACACATTGATATATATATAAAATTGTGAGCACTATAAATATACCTTCACACATTGATATATATATAAAATTGTGAGCACTATATTAATACAAAGAATGGATATTCTTAGCTCCAGATTAAATTAAAAAGCTAAAAATATTGTATGTAATCTTTTAGAGATTATTTTTGTTGTTATAATCGTGCTTTGTAAATATCAACCATTTGAAAATACATTGAATAATAAGTGTACTTTTGGCATTAATTATAAATAAGATGTAGATAGGTATATCAGTAAAAATTTAGATTAGAAATAGGTAAGTAAATATGGGTAAGTAGGTAGGCTGAAAAATAGATAAGCAGAATAGTAGGTAGGAGATAATCTAAGTACAAGGGGTGATATATAGGTAGACAGAAATGTAAAAAGAAAGTAAGATAGAGAGCTAAGTAGGGTAGATAGTAAAAAGTTAAGTAGATAGGTAGATAGATAGGAGTAATATGTAAAGAAAGATTAAGAGACTTCAAGCAGGCAGACCTACATATAAGATGATAAGTAAAAAGGTAGTTAATAGCTATGTAAACAAATTATTAAGTAGATAGGTTGGTATATATAAAATTATGAACGTATATTCATGACTGGGTAAGTAGGTGGATAGGTAGATGAGTGGGTAGGTACATAAGTAAGTAGATATATGAGTGGGTAGGTAGAAAAATAGGGGGGAAAGGTAGAGCAAGAGATGCAGGCTAGTAAGGAGATAGGCAGACAATTAAGAAGCTAAGAGGTAGGCAGAGATGAGGTAGGTAAGTTGATAAGTAGGTAGACACATGTCAAAAATGTCATATAATTTTCAAAATCCATTACTTCACTTGTCCACATTTAAAAGAAAAAAAAAGAAAAATTGTAATAAAAAATTGGAAATTAAGTATATTTTAACTACGTGATTAATATATCTTAGATACTGGGGTTTTTTTTACTTTTCACTCATCAATTTTTATTAGAAGAATGATAAAAAAAATTAAAAAAAAGAATGATTAGTATCTTCATTTTTGTTGTTCTTAAGGAATTTACTTCCATACTCAATTTCTTTTAATATTAATTATAAAATTACCGTCTTAATTAAGGCTTTTTTTTTCTTTTCTTTTTTTAAATTTTATTTTGTTTTAAAGACATTACAATATTTTGAGAATATACCTTTGTTACACAATTAAACTTCAATAAGTATGTAATATACAGTAATATTTTATCTCTATGTACTTTATACACTCATTTATACATTTATACAGTAGTCTCAATTACTATGCACTTTCAATATTAGGTAAACTTTTTTTTTCGTAAATAGCATCAATGTTTCAATTGGTTGATAATTAAAGTTTAAGCATTGGAAAGATTGACATTATTTAATAAAAATTTACATATTAAACAATTAAATATGAAAATAGATAATTATTCATATAGCACATTTGTTACAAAGTCTGTGGTGATCGCACTTAAATTGTAATTATATATATTGGAGTATTTGATTCCTGAAGTTTTAATTGTTAATGTTTTTACAAAAATTCAAACCTTATTTAAACTTTTCAAATAAATTCAACTGTTGTTATTAATATTACAAACATTAATACATAACATAATATTTCAAATATTATTATTTTATCTTCTTACCCTAACAAACCATATATATTGTGTTTTCCTGAAGGTTTGTGATGATGGGCTTCTACTTGCATTTTTATATTGGACTATTTCCATAAGCCAACCTAGGGTGACTATACATAATGTATGGAAACCACTAATCAACTTTGCTCTTAGAAAAAAGTGGACAAATCAGGAGGGACCTCATAGATAAATATACAAAATTTCTACTGACTGTTGCCTTTGGCAGGATGGCTCAGTTGGATAAAGTGTTACCTTAAAATTCAATAATCAAGAATCTAAGTACCCAGGTTCAAATCCCATGCTAGTACTGTCACTTATCAGGCCAGCAACACCTGAAGAATAGGGGAGAATAATATCTCTTGAAACATTATGCATATACTAACCTGTTTGATGTGCTATTACTAACAGTTGAATGTATTTGGAATATTTCAATAAAGTTAAATTTTTCTAAAGACATTCAATACACATATTAAATGATGGAAATAGTCCAATATAAAACTGTATATATGAGTATATGTATTAATGAGCCTATGTTTGAGTGGTGAATAATAAGAATATTGTATTGAAAGGAAAAAATAAAATCAAAAGAATTTAAAGAAGCTACTCACATAGCAATGGTCAATAACCATGTGAATCAACTTAATGTAATATTCCATACTGTTTGAAAACTACTTGTTAATCTTATCTTTAAGAAAAAATGAACTACTCATGAGTACTCTTTATAGGCAAGTATACAAAATTTCTCCTAACTTTTTTTTAGTTAAGTCGGTTGGAGTAACCATTTTAAAACTAGTACTACTGCTGTCACTAGTCAGGCCAGAAACACCTGAAGAAGAGAGAATATGTTTTGTTATATACTAATCTCTATGTTATTGCTAATAGTTGAAGTTTAAATAAAGTGAAATTTTGCTAAAAACACTTCACAAATAATATTAGATGATGAAAACAATATCTATGTAAGATATTTTTTAATTTTTATTTATTTATTTTTTGATGTATTAATTTTTTTAAATTAATTTAAACACATACATCATACATAATAATATACTTAATAGAAGAATAATACAGAGACTTCAGATCATTCAAAAAAGTATGATGTGATGCATATTAGGAGTAACAAGAAGAAATTGAAAATTCAATATATGTATAAGAGAACAAACAAGTGTTACTGACATCATTGAAAATATTAAAAGACTGAAGTGGAGTTGGGCTGGACATACTGCTAGAAGAGATGATAATAGATGGACAATTTGAAATCTTAAATGGGATTCCAAGAGATTGTAAAAGACCAAGAAAGAGACCACATGTGATATGAATAGATGAAATAAGAAAGTATGCAGAATTGATGAGGAGAAGAGAAACTAGAGAATGGAGAAGATGGGTTAACTCAGAGAGAACCTTTATTATGCAGTGAATTGAAAATAGTTGATGTTGATTGAAAAATAATAAGCAATTTTATTTATTTAAATAAAACTAAAAGAAAAGTGAAAATGGGGGACTACCAAATAAACTGCTATCATCGATCATAATTCTATGCCCATGCATAGAGTGTAAAGCAAGGACCCAATCATTGGAAACTGTGATATCAGCAGAAATAAGATATCAAAATATTTGCTTTGAAGAGTAGCATTTGAAAATTGAAAAAAAATATATAAATGACTTTATAATAGCTATTGGAAAATAATAAACATTTTTATTTACTTAAACAGGAACTAAAAGAAAAGTACAAATGGGAACCTCCAAAAAAAATCCTACCAATGATTGTAATATGTGTGCTTAGAGCATAAAGCAAAGATGTGATCAGTGGACAGTGGTAGATTGGCAGAAATAAAATGTCAAAATGTTGGCTTTGAATTTAAGCCACACCTTAATTTTACATTTTTAAAATTTTAATAAAAGTGTGGCTTAAATTTAATGTAATACAGTGATTATAAATACAATTTCAACTTTCAGAACAGAATTTCACAGATTTATGATAACTTAATAATAATTCATTCTAGATGCATAAATGAAGTTCAATCAATGAAGATTTCATTAATTTACTTTTTGTCACCAATGAGTGGCAATCATCCAATAAGAATAAAATATGTAAAAATACTCTTCATTTGCTGTAATTAATATCAATGATGCTATATAATCACCCATCTTTGATGTTTATAAATTGTTATTATGATGATTTTAGAACTGTAACTCCATATACTAAATATTTTCAGGCTACTTTATCATGTTCAAGGAAACCACCTTGTAAATTTTGCAACATTTGGAGTGCTACAATGGTGCTATATTATCTTTTGATTTTTCTTCTTTGTTTTTCAATTGTCTATAATGTTTGTTTACAGTACACTTTTTTCATGTGCAGAAATTATTTCTTAAGTTGTTAATTTTAAAAAAAATCTGAAGGTATCAGTATCATGTAGATTTTATGCAAAAATCACTGTAAATTTAAATATGAAAGCAAGCCAACAATGACCTGATTGGTTGTATCATAATACAAAGAAACTAACAGCATCACTGATTGGTAAATCATTTGGCTCCAGCCATTTCAGAGTCTATTTTTATTGTTTAATATTTTTTAAAAAATTGTAACTTTCAGTAATTTATTATTTATATATTTAAATTTATTCATGCAACATATTTGCAAAATATTTATTTTAAACCAAAATCCTCATGTTTATAGTTAAATTTTATTTGGAAATATTTGTTTTTAATAAGACAAGATGTAAAAACAGTTGCAGATAAAAGGAAAGAGTTATTTATTGACTTATAGGAATTACCTTTATAAATGCCTGTAAATAATTTATTTGTAAAATTTTAATAATAATAAGTTCAATTTTAAATTTAAAACATATTTCCATTTTTTTATAATGTTTAAGTTAAAATTCATTTTTGTTTAGTGAAAATGGAATTCAAATAAAAATATTCCTATCAATAATTTTTATGTGCAAGCCACAGTAATCAATGGATGCAAAAACGTTTGTGCATAAAATACATATCTAGTGCATACTCATCCAATATCCCCAGACCATTTTCTAGCTTGTGGCCTTCATCATTGAGAAACAAGCTAGCTAGAAACTAGACTGCTAATATTGGATGAGTATACTATAGTTATTAAAAAACCAAAGACACCAAAATGTATGGGTACTGAACTGAGTTCAGACCTATATGACTAAATATGCTAATGAGCTTGAATTGAAAATATTATTGTCTTCAATTTTAGACTCACAAGTTTGTAGTTAGGTAAAGATAAAAAGTGGATGCAGGAGGGTTGCATTAGATAGATCCTATGATCTAGGTGCAGTGCTCTCAAATCCAAGGCTCATCAGTGATGAAAGTCATAAGCTAGAAACTAGTCTGGGGATATTGGATAAGTAGGCACTGGATAAGGATTTTATGCACAAATCTTCTTGCATTCATTAATTAATCTGGATTGCACTGAGTGGCACTACCGTATGGAGAGTTTTTCTTGTTTTAATAGTTTTTATAAGTAGACAATATAATGATCCAATATGGAAAGAGCAAATATGACTGAAATTGTCATTAGTATTTTTCACCTAAGAGTGGAAGGAATTTGGTTTTAAATAAGTTATACAGAACTATAGCCTTTTAGTTTTAAGAAAACAAAAGGATTTTTATCTTATCAACTCCTATATATCCATCCAAATGTGGATTGATACAATGTGACAAAACACTGAACTCTTAGCTTAAACAATATAATATGACTGGATCTCTTCTAGAAGTATCTAACTTAAGTTTAAGTAGTCAGACATAAATTCCTGTCCATAGTGTTTAAATTCGAATATTTAGTTTAGTTTCTGAACATTGGGAATCAAAGTTTAAGGGAATAAAGCCATGCATTCAGCATCCACTTTTAATTCACTTTTATTTGTTCTTGTCTTATCATATGTTTAGGCTAGGAGTTTGGTGAATTGTTATTATTATTATTTACATTTGTAGCCATGGGAATAAGATACCTCTGGTTAATGAAGAACTGAAGGAATTAAAATATGTAATTATTGAACTGGGTTTAAATTTTATAACTGTTCAAAAACATTGATTTGGGTTAAAATGAAGTAGATTAATTTGGGTTGAAATCCTTAGACTGATTTCAATTTCAAGTTTTTAGCTTGGTGGGTACAATGGAATAAATGATAATTTGGACATATATTTGCAATGTTCCAACTGAGTCCCAAATCTCATTAATAAATATAAAATCCAAAAATCATTCTCAGCATGGAATAATATTAAGAATAAAAATTTTATATTCATTGGCTCATCACTTATTACTTAAACTTAATCTAGATGACATTGGACTGAGAAGTTGATCTTGTCTTATCATAATGTTAAGCTAGAAATTTGGTGATTTTATTATTAAAATTCTTAGCTAAGTGCCTACAGTTAATGCAGAAACTGAAGTTACTAAAATATATAGTCATAGAACCAGATTTACATCTAGATAATTATTCAAGCTGGTTGGCTTGGGTTCAATACCTAGACTCAATTTGAATTTCAAATTTTCAGCTTCAGAGATACAGGGAATTGAAGATGATTGCTTCATAATATTATTCTTATCAACTTTGAATTCCGGATTTCACTGATAAAGACAAGACTTAGGAATTGGTCTGAAGAATAAGAATTAAACATCAGGTAATAAATGATACTAGATGGCACTAAAGTACAGATTTGTAGAATAAATACATCTTTAAATTCAATCATCTGAATTATTTAGACTAATCTCTTCTCATCTTTATAAAATACCATCATATAGGAGTGTATTGTCCATTTATTTAAAAATAATAATAAACAAAATTAAAAGCGTGTGGAGCACTTGAAAGAGAAGCTATAAAGAGTGCAAAAATATTAAACACTTAGTGCTTTTGAGGTGGGTTGCCTCATATTCATAGCAATACTGATCAGTGCAGAACAAGGAGATAATGATGATATGCAAATATATGCAAATATTTAGCTAGTCCAGCATTTGGAGAATTAGGTCATTTTGTAACTTGTTCTTTATTTGCAATACTTTGACAAAAAACAAATGTAACCACAGTCAGAAAATCACTGTATCTTATTTGTCATAATAATCTTCAGGCTAGTTTTACATTTTTGAATTTCTGCCTTTAAATCTTTATTTTGCTTATGATGCCCTATAATGGTTTACCACTTTTCCATGTAGAGTACATCTGTTTCTAGTAATCAAGTCATTAGTAATACATTTATTTTCAGACAATCCTTTAAAATTTGTTACTTTTTAATTAACTCAAACACAGATCTAGTTGCATTCACAACATAATCAATGAGAGAATTCTATGCCTCAATAATATAACCAACATCAAAATTTAATAGCTGTTAAAAATTAGCATTAGTGTACCAATTCATTCAACAATTAATACCAATTTTATAAATACATTTTTGACAGGGCCTATCAATGACTTTTCATTCTAAATTTGAGTGTATCAATTAGTATATGATCTGTCTAAGCAACCTGTGATTATAAGCAATTATTTAATACTTACAACTTTTTATAGTATATTTTTATTCACAAAATATTCCAGCAAATAGTAATAATTAAAACTCATATGAATCCAATTTTCTTTATAGTGATCTTTTTTTAAAATCAATGTATTTGCAATAATCAATTCATAAATCTACAAAATTTTAATGATAAAATGTATTAAAGACAATATCATAACTTTGTCACATGTTTACTTCTCTGCTTTCATTGGCCGTTTTTACCCTACTTTAGGGCCACTTCTTGTAAGTACATTAGTTACAGCTTTGAAATATAGTCCATACTGATAAAAACAAAAGCCAGAATATAGGATAGAAATGATATTGTAACCCTATATCATCTGGTGTCCATATATAACTCAAATTTACAATAGATGAGTAAAGATACCTGCTCTTCAAAATGAGATAAAATCATGTGACATTTTATTGGTATCAGCCTTCTTAGCTAACAATCATATGGGCCTACTCAACATAAAACTAAGGTCTCTAAAATATATAAAAACTGACTGATTTGATGTCAGAACAACATAAATTTGTGAATAAGCTGAATTTGAAACCTTAGAATTGGTTTTAAATTTTAAGTTATTAGCTTAAATTGTATAAAAGAGGAAAAAGTGCATTCGTTTCAGTTTTGAATTTTATATTTCATTGATAAAGACAAAAACCAGAAAACAGCTGGACTGGAATGGTATTTTATAGCTCTATATTAGCTGATGTCTATTGATTATTCAAACATAGATTAGTTTGCTTGAAAATAGGTTGAAAACAAACTGCTGTTGAAAGCAATTGAGAAAATCACTTGTTAGCCAAAGCAAAGCATGGCCCCACGGTTGATATAAAAGTGAGATTCTTAAAATATATAGAAACTGATCTGGTATCAGATCTATGTTTAATTGTGGGTTTTAAACTCTTTAGAACTGTTGGAATCCATGATGTCAATATAATTATATATAATAACTATGCACTATAGTTTACTTTTACTATAAATATAAGTATTAATGTTTCTGAGGAAAAAAAATAGGCTTCCATCAATATTAGTGCAATAGTATTATCCAACTAAAATTAACGGCTTCTCTATCAAAACTTTCTGAATCTAATATTTAAACACTAATAAAATGGGCAACAGGAAATCAATTTTTAATAGTATTTGCCTTTTATTGACATATCACAATAGAGGATAAGTTAAACACAGTGAATCCAACATTATGCTGTCTAATTTAGATCAATAACTTGTCTTTCCAAAATAATTTAATGGCCTAATTTCTAACTACAAGATCTCAACATTAACTCGTATTTCAGAAGATTTCATGAACCTTAGTGTTTAATAGAAATTGAGGACATAATTAGTGAAGAGTTTAACAGCTTCATGCTCTCAAATCAAAATGTTTTAGATTTGTCTATGTAATTAGAAAGTAGGTTGAAGATAAGAGTGGCCACTCTTATCTTTATAAAGTTGTAATCTTGTGTAAAGATTTGTAGAGGTCCCTCTACAGGCAAATTGAACACTTCAAAGTGCATAGTATTAAGGTTATAGTCTTAAATATATATGTACTTACATGCTGACCATGTGCTTAATAAATTAATATTTACTACTTTACATTCTTCCATAAGATGATTTATGTAAGTGATGCTATATCAATTTTAAACTTTAATGGCATTATAATCACAACCGCTTTTCTTTTTCTATATATGAAGGATCAATATCAAGTTTACATTTTTCAAATGCATATAATTTAAAAAATTAAAACTTATCTTTATTATCACCACAATATGTTAATTCATCTCCTATTAATATTGGACAACTGTTTAATCATTTATACACAATAACGAATGTTTAGTTCAAATACAATCACAATCTGGTTATTAATTGAGAAAAAACAGTTATTTCATGGAAGTGTTGGCAAATTAAAAACCTAGTACCCATTATGACCAAAATATTATCTTAATATTATTTTAATTAGAACCTTTATAAAAACTTAATAAAAATTAAGCAGTATATGCATGACAATATGTGAGGACATATGTTTCTACCAATAAACCCAGCTTGAGAAATTAATTGGGATTAAAACAAGCATAGCAATTCAATTTTTATTTAAATAGACTCACTATTATTAATTTGATATTAAAATTTGAACATAAAATTTTAGTGGTAATTTGCTAAAGCTTTCTTTATATAATTGATAAAATAGAGTTTGTAATTCAATTCATTTTTGAAATAGCTCTGCTTTTAAATAAGTATTTGAATATGCAGATATTAATTAAATTAAACACCAATTAAATATGTAAAACCCTAATATTACATTAATTACATCTTCTATAGGAATTTATAGAAGTTAACAGTCTTGTATTGCAATATTTGATGTCAAATCAACTAACCATGGCGGGATGTGTGTTTCTGTCAATCAAACCTAATGTCATCGGCTTAGTTGATTTGGGAGCAAAATGTTGCTTATGTAAAACTATTAATTTTATATAAATTTCTAGAGAGGATGTAAATATAATGACATTTAAGTAGTACATATTTATGTTGCATTTAAATAACTAAATATATATATATATATATATATATATATATATATATATATAAGTATACCATCACAGAACTCAATTCAATCAACTATACTTTGACAACAGAATGCTGATATTTTATTAATTTGTTTAAGCATGAGTGTTAAAGTGATATCATTTACAAATAATGATCAGTTAGTTGCTGGCACTTGTAGTTTAATATATGTATTTATGCATGTGTGTGTGTGAGTGTAATGATTAAGCATTATGAAGGAAGTATATAATCAATCAAATTTATTTACAGAATTTTTGAATTTCACGTCATAATCTTATATGCCGTCAATCTCTTTCATTAAATTCAATAAGTTTAAGAGATAATGAATGCAATTCAAGACTGTTGTGAATTAATTTAAATTAATTTATATAATATATGACGTTTTTTACAGTACAGGCTTTTTCAAACTATATAGGGGGTTTGAACTCAGACTTTCACACGACTCTCAACTATACACGCTATCTCATACTGCTGACACACTTGATCACACACATGTCGAAAAGATAAATAATCACCAATATACGTATTTCGTGCTAACCCAGCACTCGTCAGTTGGTCCAGATTATCATCTCCACACATATATAGCCGAGCATTGATTGTATATATGTGTGGAGATGATAATCTGACCAACTGACGAGTGCTGGGTTAGCACGAAATACGTATATTGGTGAATATTTATCTTTTCGACATGTGTGTGATTAAGTGTGCCAGCAGTATAAGATAGCATGGATAGTTGAGGGTCGTATGAAAGTCTGAGTTCAAACCCCTATATAATAAATATAAAAAAAACTTAAACATTAAAAATCGTTTGCATATCTGATGACGTAATAAATTATTAATCAACAGCTGTTAATATATTGTAATAAATATCTTAATTATTTTTTTATAAAATAAAAAAAACACTTTATTTTCGTATCAAACTCCACAAAAACAGTAATTAATTCATTAATTATAATTTAAAAAATTATATATATATAACTCTAACCAACTTGTAATGTTTAGGTAAATTTGAAAAGGTATAAAAATAAAATTAATAAGAAAGTCTTAAATGCACTGCCAAAAGCTGGCCCAGTGCATTTAAGACTTTCTTATTTATTTTATTTTTATACCCTTTCAGATTAATTTGAATATTATAAGTTGGTTAGACTTACGTAACTGTAGAAAAAGAGTAGATACTATTGAGAAAAATCATATATACAATATGTATAAATATCTGCACAAAAATGCATACAAAAAATTGTGTATTCACAGTAAGTCTCATATATAAAAATTATATATAATTAAATGGTTAGTTGTTTGGTAGGTCATATGATGTATGAGTGTCCGAAGTAACAGATTGAACTTCAATAAAGAGACTCTTTAGTATGTTACTCTATCACTGTGCTAAATTAAAAATATTTATACAATAAAATACAATAGATAAAAATATCTAATAAATGAAAGATTAATTATTTCATCCAAAATGTATAATATAAAACCAAATCTACTACTATGTTATACAAATCCTGATTTATTTAAAATATAACACACAATCAATGCTAAATTTTTAGCATTCAGATAGATGAGAACCGTAGAAAGTAGATTCATCATATAGTCACCATTTCCTACACTTGCATAAGCTATTAAAACAGTAGGAAACTCTGTACAGTAGTGACATCCAGTACAAGTTTTAGTAATCAATGGATGCTAGAAGGTTTGTGCTTAAAATCCATACTTAGTTCCTACTTATCCAATGTCTCAAGACTAGCTTCTATCTTGTTACTCTTATCAGTGAGTATCCTTGTATCTGAGAGCATTGCACCTAGATTTTATGAACTAAAGCAATCCTCCAGAAATCAACTTTTACCTGTTCAGTTGATTGTAAAGCTATGAATCTAAGATAAAATACATAATAATGTTTTCAATCCAAGCTAATTTGCTTGTATAGTCATAAGATTCTAAACCTAGATCGGTATCTAAACATTTTGGTGTCTTTGCTTTTTCAAAACCCACAGTCACCATCATCATATGAGCAAGATCAGCATTAAACCTGTAAAATATCACATGATCAGCATTTTCTATGCTTACACAACCTGTTAAAACAGTAGCAAACTCCGAATGCAGTAGTGTCACCCAATGCAAATATCCTCATCGAAGAAAGCCACAAGCTGGAAAACTAGTCTGGGGATAATGACTGAATAGGCACTAGATAGGAGTGTTATATATAAACTTCTTGCATCCATCAATTACTAGGGCATGCATTGGATGACACTATTGTTTGAACATAGATTCAATTAGAAATTAGTGGTATCAAACAAAAAAGAGCAAAAACTTAAAACTAATCAAAATTTAAAAAATCATAAAAACTCTTTTATTCACATAAATGCACTAAAATCTAAAAAAAATTTTTTTTTGCTTCCATAGTACAATTAGTATTATGTAACCAAATTAAAAGTTTGTGATCATATTAAAAATCATCTAAGAATATTTCTAATCATGAGTGCTGAATGTTTTTATGTTGGTCACATGATATCAAGAAGACTGTGAAAGCTGAACATAATTTATTTTTTACTTTTTAGTGCATTTTTTTTACAAATGAATAAAAGTGTTTTTTTAATGGGTTTTTTTTTTAATTTTCTATTTTTTTTTTAGTTGTATATCATTTCAAAAACTACATTTAGATACAAGTTAATATCACTTGATGCTTAGTACTATCCAAAAAATAGTAAATCTTATATAAATTTAAAAAAAAAATTTTCTAAAATTGTTTGCAAACTTTTAAAAATGTACTGTCACTGGAAATAATTCCATCTGCAAAGTTTCAATTAGGGAGAAATGAGTGAAAATTGAATTATAAAATTTTTGCAGATACACAAAAAAACAGAATAAGTTAATTAAATAAAAGCATAATAAAAAAGGTTGAGAATGCTGAGTTTTTTTAGTTTTTTTTTTCTCATGTGTCATAGCATCAGCTGGGAAGTGAACCTGCTAACCTGGGACAACTGCTTGTAAAGCAGCTGTCGCTGACCTCTTGACCACCAATGCTTGATTGAGAATGCTGAGTTAATCCTCAAAAAGCACAAACTTATCTTAACAATTAAAATATTATCTTCTATTAAGAGCATTACTTAATTACACAAACATAAAGTTTAAAATTAATTTCATCAATGATCAATTCTATAATAAACATTTTACTCAAGGATAACCAAATAACAGATATTACTATTTTTTTTTTAAAAAAAGCAAAAGTTAAATATAATCTATTCACTACAGATAAAAAAATCAAATATTAAATTCTATCACTTGTATTTCATCATTATTATGTTTACTAAAAATAAAATTTCTGCTAAATACAAAAAAAAAAAAAAACTAAAATGGGTACTTTAAAAAGCAGCCTCTCTTCAACTTAGTAATGTTTTTGATATCAGATAATTTCCAGTGGTCCGGGCAAAAATAAATTGAGCATAATATGAAGTATTTAATTTACATATATTTTGGGTAATATATAAACTGTAATTAAATACTTAATCTCTTTACTTGGAATTTACAAAGGAGATTAATGTTTTTTAATGATTGGTGAAGAACTGACACTAATCTGGGATAGACAGTTGATATGTAACACCCATGTCATTGACAAAATGGAAACAGTATCCAACTCTCAAGCAAGTGGAATATTTAAATGGATAATTTAAATGATTAGTACTTCATTAATAAATATTGCAGCTTATCCAGCCAAGCCATGAGTGTTATGAATCTGGTTTTATAAGTCAAAGACATGTTCAGTTATGTTTAATTTAAATAAATACATATAAATAATATTTTCTTTAGCCAATATTTTAAACGTTCCAGCCTATTTATTTCTCTATTACATAATGAATTTTAAATTATTATAACACAAGCATAAACTTACAAGTAAGAGCATTAAAACATCCTAAACAGCACTTCCCTCATTGCATTAGTTATTAGTTGTCATATAATATCCAACTTCTTAATTACAAACTTTCAAATGCACTTTTCTTCATGCTACTCAAGAACTATCTACTCTAAACTTGAGTAACCATCGAATCCCAGATAATAAAATGATACAGTAGTCTCAATCTTGAATTAGTTCTTAGTGTTTGCCTTTGTCAGTGATTCAAAGCTGAAACTAATGGCCTTATATATCTAGAAGCAACCTTTTATTTTTTAAAAATATTCAAGCTAACAGACTAAAATTCAAAATGAACATAAGTTTTGATCTCAAGCCAACTCACGTGCATAGTTAAACAGATCTAACACTGGTCCATTTTCTATATATTTTAGAGGCATTTTTACTTAACTATAGATCCTTTTTTCTATACCTAAAAACAAGAGGAATTCTATATGATATTTTTGTCGGTATTAGTATTCTTAGCAAAAGGATAGAAGGTTGCCTATAGTTGACATAAAACTGAAGTCATAAAATATATATAAACTGACCTGGTGCCAGTTGTACAACTATATAAATGAGTTAACTTGAATTCAATATTTAGGGTTATTTTAAATTTTAGTCTATTATTCTGAATACTATAAAAGAATACAAGATAGCTACTTCATGTTAAATCTACTAATAGTTCCAGTTTTGAATTTTAATCTTTACTGATAATGGACAAATCCAGAAACTGTTTCAGGTTACCACTTAAATGTACATTCTGACTTTCATTGATTACTAAAGTTTAGTGATTCTAGAATAGGGTGAAGAGAACTATAACAGTTTGAGGTTCCCACATGAGATTATAATTAAACATGTGATATATGAATAAAAATAGTCACGCCATTTAATAATAGTTTCTATTACATTTTTTACAGTTTCAAGTAAACAAAATCTTCTTTATATAAAATAAGATGTAAATATTGAATAATCTTTGTTTTCTCAAAATAAGAAAGTAAGGATTGATAATTATGAGTTAGAAAAAGTTAACAACTACAAGTACCTTGGTTAGATTATTACTGCAGATGGAAACAATGGATGAAAGTAATCATAGACTTAAGCTTTATTGAAGTGCTTTTGGTAAAAATAACTTAATATTAAAAGGAAATGTGCATATGTGTTTGTAAAGAAAGGTTTTTAATAAATGTCGTGTTACCAGTTCTTTCTTATGGATCTGAGATTTGGATACTTAACAGAAAAATAATACAGATACTTCAGACCACTCAATGAATTTTGGAGAGCTGTATGTTAGGAGTAACATGAAGATATCAAAAATGAAATACATGGGTGAGAGAACAAACAGGTATTACAGACTTCATTGAAAGAATTTAAAGACTGAAGTGGAGTTGATCTGGACATATTGAGATGGACAATTGAAATGTTAAACTGGATTCCAGGAAATTGTAAAAAAACTTGAAGTAGACCACATGTGAGATGAGTATGTGGAGGAAGATAGAGATTGGTAAAGATGGATTAAACTTGGAAACCTTAAATCCTGCAGTTGATCAGTAACAGCTTAAAGATGATGGTGATGAAGCATTGAATATAAGAATTTTTCCATACTATTCCAAATAAAATTTCCTCTATGGTATATCCAGATAATAATGTATTAAACCTAAACTATAAAAACTGAAATCACATGATCTAGTAATAACAAGGATATCATACAATAATCCAAAAGTGCATTATTTTTAAGGTAATGTACAAGAGTAGTAATTGAAACATATTAACTATCTACATCTGATTTAGTAACTCTTATAATAATTAGAGTATTAAACTAAAAATGTCTTCTTTTAGTTTAACGTAAGTCAGACAAATACTATTATCATGGGATTTCAATTTATATAGCCAGTTTTAATTGTTTGATGCTTAATTACTTCACAGTTGGAATTTTTATTCAAATTATTACACAGAAATAGTAACGTTATTATGATATTTATTAAGCACTTTTTTTTTCATATGACAAATGCGTTGACCGAGAAGCGAACCCGGGTCCGCTGCTTAGAAGACAGCTATGCTAACCACTAGGCCACCAACACATTGACTGAGCACATTTATCTAATTGAAATTTTTAAATCAAGAATACATATTTTTTGATTTTAAAAATTATCACCATGTTTAATTTGAAATATTTCTAAGCAACTTAAGGACAGTTTCGGGTATCTACTCCTTTAACCAATTCAATTAATGGTCTAGTAGGTAAAATAAAAAATAGTCTTCAGACTTTTCTAGTAGTGTCTAATAATAAAACAATAAAGGAATAGACATTTCTCACTTCATTTTCCAAATGTCGGATGGTTAGAGTTTGAGGGGTTTTTCATCTTTGTTAGATATTTAAATATCCAATGTATATTATCAGTTGGGTCAACTATGGAAAAATCTTTTTAAAAAATTCTTAGAAAAAAATTGTCTGTTTATTTTATCTAGGTTCAAACTCAAGTTCTCATAGACATGTCAGACAGAGGCACTACCACTGTACCTTGAGTCATGCAATACTCAATACTATTCTTATCTGGGAGATATAAGTTTTACATCAATCTAAAATATTCACATGAATAATGGTACATAAAAAACATCATAAATAAGATAGAATATAATCCTCACCACTCTTGAACTACTCTAACCAATATCCAGACTTGATGCTAAACCTTACTCATAAATTTTACACATATTACTGGGGAACATTGATTTAAGAACAGATTTCATTAATATTTTTAAAAGATGTGATTAATAATTTATTTTACAATATATCTTTTTTTATAAAACGAAAACTTTTTAAAAAAATTGCTATATGAAATAAAATTTGTATGTATATTTGACATCATTGGCTTTTGTAAAATTGATTATCCAGCAAAGACTTTGATTTATCGTCTTAAATAAATTAAAATATGTACAAGGATTATGATTTCTTTATATTCCATCAAAAATTAATTAAATGATTTTTTTATAATTCCAGAGCTCTTTTATTTTACTTTTTGCAATAACATCAATAATGTATCTATTTATTGCTTTGTTCCTTTTATTTGTTTTTTTATATTACTTCTCTTCTTTACTTGAAATCAGTTGAATTCTCTTCTTACTTAAAATCATTTGAATTCAAAGTCCATTTACTTCACAGCTATAATAAGTTCAAAACCTATTTATGGTCTCATTCATGCACACATATTTTCATATATCATTCACACACCTATAAAGTACAGCTCTACTGTAAATTTTAATTTGGATTGAATTTATTGTCTGTTATTTAGTCCTTTTTATAATTTTACAATCTTTTATGTTTATATTACAATTCTCTTAAATATAATCTCAAGATTATTACATTTCAAAAAATATCAACATGTTTTTTCTTTTTTTTCTTCAAGTGGATTTACTTTAGTTGATACTAAGAAATCTAAATGAACTTTGCTATTCACTTCGAACTCAGACTTTCACACGACCCACAACTCTCAGTGCCATCTTATATTGCTGACCCACCTGATCACACACATGTTGAAATCAGGTGGGTCAGCAATGGCATTGAGAGTTGTGGGTCATGTGAATGTCTGAGTTCGAATCCCGCATATATTACATATATAAATGCAGATATAAGCCTGTATAGTGTATTTTAAACTTATCTTTAAATATTCTGAATTAGTTCACAAATTTTTGAGTGAAAATTATTAGATAATGCTTTAAAATCAACATATAAATGATAACATAAATAATAACTATTTAACCTGAAATATGTTTTCAAATATGGACTTTTGTTTTTAAATTAATTTCTGTAATTTTTCTGCTGATATGATTTGTTTAAGATATTTTTTAACAATTTTAATAAAAAACCTTTTCACTATTGTAAATCACATGATCATCATTCTTTATGCTTACACAAGCTGTTTATTCTGAGGTAAAACTCTCCATACAGTAGTGCCACTCAGTTCAAGCCAGAGTAATCAACACATTTCTACATACATTGATTACCTCACTTGCATTGAGTGGCACTACTTCTGTAAATATTTGAGACACTTCTCACATTCATATTATGTATGAAATTATAAACCATCCAAAATTAGTCAAATCTATGAACACTCAATAGATTGGTAACAAGAAGATATGTCTTAAAATAGCCCACTGCAAGCTAAAGGCATCTTCAATGATAACATAAAGGAATATTTCTAAAAAAGCAATACTATAAGGCTTGTCAAATAATTTGGTGACTAAGATTTGAACAAATTTTTATTTTTATTTTACCTCCTAAGATTAGCTAAATATTATTTTACCAACTAGTAATGGATAGTTAAAAGCAATGACACTAGGCCAGATCTTAAAAAAACATCTCAAGTTGTATTGAAAAAACTTCCAAGTTTTACACAGTCTAGATTCAAATTCAGTCTAGACATTTCAAGAAAGTGTGTAACATTGCACTATGAGGTCTTTGAAGCACAATAAATATTCATATTAAACCACTAAATATCACATAATCAACATTCTTTATGTTTATACAAGCTGTTTTCACAAAGCAAAACTTTCCATACAGTAATGCCACTTAGTGAAAGCCAGAGTAATCAGTGGATACAGGAAGGTTTATACATAAAATCCCTATCTAGTGCCTACTCATCCAATGTCCCCAGACTAGTTACTAGCTTATGGCTTTCATCAATGAGAAGATATGGATCTGAGAGCACTGCACATAGATCTTAGGATCTAATGCAACCCTACAGCAGCCACCTTTCACCTTATTAGCTATATAAAGCTTTGAGTCAAAATATCATCAATAATGTTTTCAATTCAAACTTATTAGTTTGTATAGAACCAAAGACAGCAAAAAGTATGGATGATGAATTGAGTTTATATCTATATGACTACACAGACTAATGAGGTTAAATTGAGAATATTATTATATTTTCCTTTTGGACTCAAAGCTTTGTAGTTAGCTAATAAGATAAAAGATGGCAGCTGGAAGGTTGCATTAGAATCTAAGTTCTAGGTGCAGTGCTCTCAGATTCAAGGCTCTTCACTGATGAAAGCCACAAACTAGAAACTAGTCTGGGGATATTGGATGAGCAGGCACTAGATAAGGATTTTATGCACAAACCTTCCTGCATTCATTGATTACTCTGGCTTGCACTGAGTTGTGCTACTATATGGAAAGTTTTGCCTCTGTGAAATATTCATTTTATTACATCATTTTATGCCTGGATTCAAACTCACATTAAAATCATCATAAACAGATATGAAATATTGTCAACTGAGATTTTGAAAGCACAATAAATGTTTATATTACTGCACCACTGAATTGTCATTTAAAGCTAATTATTAATGATATCATATCTATATTTAAATTTGACTTATTCTCTTAACTAAACAAAGCCCAAATATTTTTCCAATGTACAACATAAGACTACCAAAAATTATAGAGTTAACAAAAACTAATAATTTTCAAAGTTTCTAAAAATCTATTATTTTTTTATACAGTAATAATAATAATTTAATTATATAACATTATAATGAAAAAACAGCATATTTATTCAATGTTAATCATTTGTTTGTTTGTTTTTTAAAAGGAAATAAAAAAAAAAGATATTACTTAATGCCAACTTTGCAAAACTCAATTTATTACTACTTTAGCAATGAATTCACGTCTACATTATAATGGGATGGGGGCAATTAATGGGATCATATACGGGGTGAACATGGGATAATGAAAATCATCATCAATCCCAGTTAATCAAAATATAAAATTTAACATGATATTTAATTTAAAATATAAAATAATGATAAAGTAATGATTGTCTATGAATGACCTATCCCAAAAATATATAAGAAATTTTATATATTAAAAAGACATGTAAATAATGTTATATATCATATAAAAAATCATGAGAACTCTCAGAGATCAGCCCAGTTAACTCCTCAGAGGAAATAAAAATATCATTAACCATCCATCACCAGCATTATCAATAAGTAAAAGTAATTATAAGTCATTCATCATCATGAATAATCAACAATCAAAATACATCAACAGTCAATCTAGTGACTGGATTTGAAATGGGTCTATGGTAGACCAAGTCAACTATTTAGCCTTTGACAGATTGAGGCAATTATTTAAATATTAATCTTGATGCACCAACCTAAGTGCTCATCCATCAGAATATGCAACCATGAAAACCATAATTCTGGGATATTAAAACATGCTGATCGTCATCAATGCTCTGACCACTTAGTACCACTAATATACTGGCCAACTACAACTTAAATTCTAGTAGAGACTAAACTAAAACAATGAGAACAATATTTTTAAAACAATTGTTTTTTGACAATGTTTCTTGCCTTTCTCAGAGTAACATATATTACTGACAAACATTTGTAAAGAATTCTTGAAACTTCTTTAAGTATATATAACCTTTCCTGCACCTTTTTTTCTTTACTTTAATTCACTTGTCCCCTCTTCTCATATAACTACTATTAATATTACTATTATACTTCTTTTTTTCTTTTTTTTCTGCTCCTTCATTTCTTACTATTATTATTATAAACATCACCATAAAAACCATTATTATTATTATTGTTGTTGTTATTGTTGTTGTTGTTATTATTATTATTATTATTATTATTATTATTATTATTATTATTATTATTATTATTATTATTATTATTATTATTATTATTATTATTATTATTATTATTATTATTATTATTATTATTATTATTATTATTATTATTATTATTATTATTATTATTATTATTATTATATAATGCATATACAGTATTACTTTGAATTTGAGCTGTAGTTTTTATTTAACTTTTGAAGACATAAAATTAGCAATGAATTAAATTCAAAGTAAATATTTTAATATCTTATTTCTTCCAATTTCCCATTCCTTGGTGATTGCATCTTTGTTTTATGTTTTATGCATGTGCATAATATTACAAAGGTTGATAGCAGTTTCTTTGAGGATTTCCTGTTCACACTTTTCTTTTAGTTTCTATTTAAATAAATAAAAATGTTTTATTATTTTTCAATACTTATTATAAAATCATTTTTATATTTGTTTTTCCAATTTGAAAATACTACTGTAGTTTTAAATTCGAAAGTGGCATAAATGTGAAGTAATACAGTAATAGTTATGTAAAAAGAGCCAAAAGAAAAGGATTGAAATAAAATCTAGATTTTGTTATAAAAATTCTCAAATATATATATATTGTAACCATATGGGTTACATGGCACACAGCAACATAGTTTAGTGTGTGCATATATATATATATATATATAAAGGAAAGGAAAAGTAAAAATAAACAGACATAATTTTTGTAGATATTTTCTACATTTCACTTGGAATAATAATGACTATAAAGGTTAAGTAACTCTGATTTAAAATAAAATTTTATTATAAATTAAACTTTTAAAAAGGTCTGAATGAATGTAAATATTGTATTATTATTATTATTATTATTATTATTATTATTATTATTATTATTATTATTATTATTATTATTATTATTATTATTATTATTATTATTATTATTATTATTATTATTATTATGATGATGATGATGATGATGATGATGATGATGATGATGATGATGATGATGATGATTTTGAAATTTAATATGACTCTGGTAGTTTTGAAATTTTTTAATTAATTGAACAAAATTTCTATCTATTAAAAATCCCCTAAGTGAAAACATATATATCACACTTTGATAAAAATTTCAAGCTTATTTTGAAAGGGGATTAGAGAGATTAAAAAATCTGTTTTCAATCAAGGTGTTGTTTTCACCTCAGATGATTATAAAAAAGCTGATAAAAAAATATCAAATCAGTTTGACTTGCAGTTTTTGTAACAGCTGGCCAGAAGTCTGGTTTTAATATTTTGAGCAGGTGGCTAAATTGGCCAGCTGTAAAGTTTGAATATTAATTTTTTTAAGACGGTTCTTGTCTTAATATTTTTGGTGAAACAATTATCTAATGGCTAATTGCAAAGTGTGGCTAAAATATTTTGTGAATAGTTAGCTGTAGTTTATTGGTAACTGTAGGAGAGCCCACTCCTTGGTAAAGCTGGCAGAATTATAGTGTCATGAAGATATAAGAATGCAAGGAAGCAGCTGCCCTCATTTACTGCTGATGTTTTGAATCATGAAGCTAATCCACATCTATATTCACTAGTCTACTTAAATATGGAAAACACAGTTTGCTGGCCTGAAGCTTGCAAGTCTGAGACAGAAGGGAACCTAAATCAAAACCAACTTAACTGGATTATAACTTCCTGATTATTACCCATCAAGAAAAACCATTAGTTCATGAAAAAGTAACTATACATATGCCGATGTGTCTATATCCCGAGAAGCACAGATAAACATATATACAGTGAGTTGTATTTTTTAATATTCCTTTAAAAAGACATTTTAACTTAGTAACTTAAAGTAAAACAAACAAGTAACTTTTACTTGAGTTGAAATCTAACAGTGTTATGTATAATAATGAAATTTTAAATGATTTCTTTGGTCTGAAGTGTTAGATATATAAAACAATTTTATTTTTCGTCTATTAAAAAAAAAGAGAGATTTTATATTTAGAGAGATAATTAATTAATCAACTAGTACCCGTCAAACAAAAATTGACTTTATTTAGTTTGAAAATAAATAAAAACAAGCTGTAATAGAATTTGTAACTGATTTTAAATTATATTTATATTTAGTTTATATAAATGGTATATGTGTGAAATTTTCTGTATGTTTTCTAAATGGAATTAATTAGAAAAATATAATATTATTATTGTAACAAATTAAAATAGGACATATATGTGAAATTTAATCATTTTTTGTCATTATTGAATATCATTTGAAATATATTAATTGTATATTATAAATCACACATTGGTGCACATATATATGTAAACCACCATAGTAACTTAAATTTTGTATATTAATCACATATATGTAAATAGCAATGTGATAATTTGAAATTTGTATAATAATCAAAATCAGAAAGCTTATATATATGTAGGTTTATTTTTAGAGACCTTAATTCCATTTCTTTTATTAATTGTTATATAATAAACTTATTCATTTGTTAAAAAATTATTCCAGTTTTTAGAATATCTGTTACCATCAACTCTTGGTCACATACAGTAATAGAGCTTGTGTTCTTCTGAGCTATATTCATGCAATAACAGCTGATATATAAATGGGTGTGTATTTTTAGTGCTTTAGGAGCATCCAGTGATGGTCAATCATCATCATCCTGGTTGGCATATAAGATTATATTCTTTAAAGCTTCTACACTACATTTTATTTAGTTTAGCTATTAGAAATTAAGTTTATAGTTGGCCAGTACATTAATGGAACTGTGTGGCCAGAGCATTGATGATGATCAGCATGTTTTAATGTCTCAGGATAATTTTTCTGATTTTTTTATTACTATGTAGATGGATGAATAGTTTGAGATTTTAAATTAATGGTTAAATAATTGTCCCAAGCTGGCAAAGGCTCAATAGTTAGCCTGATCTGCAGAACACCCATTTCCAATCCAGTCACCAGATTGACTGTTGATTTATGATAATTTTATTATTGATCATTCATGATAGTGAATGGTATTTTGAGTATTAATCATTACTAGTAATTGGAGTATTAATCATTACTAGTAATTACTTTGACTTATTGTAATACTAGTTGATATGGGATTAATTATAATCATAGTTCTCAAAGGAGTTAACTAACTGAGCTCTTCTATATAACTGGCTGATCTCAAAGAGATCATTCTCTTATGCTTTCTTCTAATATATAACATTTCTTTCTTTTTTTTGATGTTAAACATTATTTTAACATTTTTTTAATAACAGCTTACTATTATATTACCTTATACTTTTAATAAATTTTAAATTGAATTGATTGGAATGAATGATGATGTTCCATCACCCCAAGTTCACTCCTTTCTTATACCCCAATACCCCATCCTGTTAATATATATATATATATATATATATATATATATATATATATATATATATATATATATATATATATATATATATATATATATATATATATATATAGAGAAATACTTCAATGAAGAAACAAGCAGTATATATATATAAAGAGAAATACTTCAATGAAGAAACAAGCAGCTATAAGGTTAAAACTGAATAGGTCCACAAATGAAAGTGAATGAATAAAATAGATTTTTGTTTGGCGATGTCAAGAGGTAAAAAATTATAAATTAGAAAAGCTAGATTAAAATTGGAGAGGCCTTTAATTTGTAGTGGATCAAGCATTGAAAATAATGATCATTATATATTATTCTGACGACAGCAATAAAATATTGCCAAAAAAAGCTCTTTTGTATTTAAAAATATAAAATTTCTTATAGTATATATATATAATAAATTGACTAATGTGTTTATAGACATTTTCAAACAATTAAATCTTTCGGATTTGCAATGCATTCCTCAAAACTACCTTTCTCACTGCATATGTATTTCACTAAGAACTCCAGTTCACGAAGTTGAAATAATGCTGAGACTTTATATTTATATGTGTTAATAACAACCAATTTTATTTTGAGGCTTAATAATTGATGTTTAAATCATTATTGCTTAATTATTTCTATCTTATAATAAATGAAAATAATTTGTCAATATTACAATATCCAATAAAAAACTATAATATTATAAGAACTATATAAGTAATAAAAGAACTAATTCAACTTATAAATATTTGTAATTAATCAAATCGTTTAAATCTAACATAGTGAAAAGACATGAAAATTTTGCACTAAGTGATTGTATATACATTGATATATTAATCAATTAAAAAAACATAAGTATATAATATATTAATGTTATTTATCAACATTCTCTATAAAGATTTATAGTCTTAAATATAGCATTTGATGAAATATCAAATTAAGCTTTTATAAGACCATGTTTCTGTCAATCAAACTAGTATCATCAGCCACCCTGGAAAATAATTGAGAATGCATTAAACATAGTAATTCAACTTCTACTTAAATAGTCTTGCAACAACAATTTGATATCAGAGTTTGAATGCGAAAACTTTAATATCAAATTGAGCATTCTGAAATTATTTAGGGAAAAAGTTATTATGATTTGGTATTATTTCAATTGGTCTCTCAAGCAGCAAATGGTGTCAAGTTTGATTAACAAAATATTTGGCCTGCCGCAAGAGATTAAATGCTTTTCATTAAATACAATATGTAAGATCATAAGTTACTATAAAATTTTATATAGAATGTTTCTATTGCTACGCTCACTTTAAACAGTTGTAGTTTGCTACCTGCATGATTATTAAGAAGCATTATGATAGACAATCCCAAAATTATAAAACATGTTCTGTTCAATGTGTCAATTAGGAACCAATTATATAATTTTTCCTGTATCGATAACCATCTGTTTGAAATGAATTAGATAACATCAATAATGTGTACTGATATGAAATTGTAGAAATAAGTGGGGTGAAATATTTGGGAAATACTAAGTATCTGTCATGTGATTTTACAAAGATATATCTGAACACTAAAAGTGTTTAAAGACTACACAAGAGGTTAAACTAAGTGTAATAATTTCTAACTTAAGGACACTTAAAACTTGTACTCTACTACATATATTTCAAATTCATAAATAATTGCATCTAAAAAAGATAAATGAATACCAAGATGAACTTCTAGTAGAGTGAGTAGCCTTTATTCATGTTTTTCAAGTATCTATCTTTATAAATAGTTTATTGTTGGGTAATTATATGGATTTTGAGCACCAGAAATAATCGCTAACTTGGGAATCATATACCTTGAGTAATAGTCTCCATAACTGTATCAAACCACTTATAGTGGATTTGGCAAAGATTGAGAATGACAATTATAAATATTTATTTTGTATTTATAAGTTAGAATCTCAGACAAGAAAAAGATACTCTGATATAAGCAGCCTAGGGAAAGTTTATATTCTTAGACACACACACACTGTATATATATATAATTTTAATTTTAACCTCATTATATATGTAGTACCTTTGCGTACATAAGTAAAGTGGGTTATCCTTCTTTATGCATTATTTATTGAACTGAGTGAAATTTCTATGCGGAATACCATAAATTTTCAGTGACAAGCACCACAGTGAACCTTATAAATAATGCATAAACAAGGATAACCCAATTCACCATGCATATACACATATGTATGCAAAAGTATTACATATAAATATATTCCCACATCCCACAAAATTGTCAAACCCTATAGTCAGAGAGCAGAAATATAACTTTGGGGAGAGAAATCTACATAAATATAATTAACAGAATAAACCACTTTCCATTCAGGATATGAATAAATAACACTGTTGATAAATAGTCAAGAATAGAATAAAATCAAATATTATTTAAGCTTTGGGTGTTTATCAGCTTACTCTTGCTGATATTGAAAAACACTTATAATGAATTCAATTTTTCAGCCAAATTAAAACATGGCATTAATAATTATTAAACTAATAATCAATTATTTCCAAGAATGGAGAATTAATCTCATTTTTAAATAATCTTTTTTAAATAATGTTAATGATTGTAAACATTAAAACAAGGTTATTAAAGATGAGATTCAATTCCATTCTTATATGATTGATTATCTCCTTGATCGACTGTCATCGACTTGATGTTTGAATATGGTATTTAGTTTTTCTTGGATACCTGAAACTCCTAGTTTATTATGTAAGGCAGTTGGACTAATTTTAGCCACCACCCATTTATATAATTTTAGTTTACACTTTTGATATCTTTGTCCTGCAGGTGCAGGTGACAGAATGTGGTCCCAGCACCCTTGAGCCTATCGTATGATTTATAAGTGTTTTTCATCTATAGGGAGTACCCATAGAACTTATTTGTAACATTTAACCAATAAAGGTACTTTTTGGAATAATAATTATTATTGCCATGTTTTAATTTATCTGATATATTCAGTTTTCTTCAATGATGATAATGATTAACTGATGACCAATAATAGCTTAAAGAATAGGTGAAACCATTCTATTCCTGATTATTTATTCCCAATAAGCCTGAGAGTAGAGTATCTTATTTCATTAATTACATATACAATGAGCTATGCTAATTTAATGTTTACATTTATTAACTTCTGTTTGTTATATACTCAATATAAAATTGGTTGATGTAGCAGTTATATCTGTAACTGATAAAATTTTATATTACATGTATTTAAAGGCAATCCTTCAGAGCAAATTGCAGCAAATGAAAGATGTGATTGGTTATACACATACAAATATTTAAATCACAGTGCCATTAAAGTTCTAAATATCAAACAATAAATAAATGGCAGACATGTACTTCCAATTATGGCCACATATTCATTATCAATAATATAATGATTATGTGGTTGTAAATGAGAGTGCTTCAGCAATTTCTTTATTATTTAATGATTAGAAATTTCATGTTATGTGCAAACTCTGTGGTATCTTTACACAGATTTTTTCATTTTAGGCATTGTGATAGCACTGCAATTACTACCTTCTCTATGTTGTTTTAAGCTTATCTATAACTTTATATTATGGTTTGCAGTGGAGTGCAGCTTCCCCTTTCTCTGCAGTTGTAATTTTAACTTATTAGTTTTAAAAAAATCTGAAGATGTCAGCATTATACGGACTTTCTGCCTAATTGATAGTATCAGATTAACATGACAAAGATATGATGAAGAATCTAAAAGTCAACAAAATGAGAGTTTCTGATTGACTGAGTGTTTAGCCCAAGGCTAAATAACTGATTATTGTACATTTGTAAAGTTAAAATGTACTTTTCAATAATTTAATTACACATTAAAGATTATGTAAGTAATATTTACTAAGGCAATAAACCTTTAAGCATGTGCACTTGAAAATGCAAAGGTAGGGACTTCTACAGATCTTAACCACAACTTTAAATTATTGTAAGAGATTTCTAACTATAAGATCTTTTTATTGACTCGTAAATCGAAAGATTTCATGAGTATTAATGTATAATAAGAATTGTGAACTTAATCAGTGAAGTATTGAATAGCTTCACACTCTCAGTTCTAATGGCTTCAGCTTCACCTATTTATATAGAAGGTAGTTTGAAGTAAAGAAGGGTTCCCCTCTTTTCTTCCAAAGTGTAAGCTTGTGGTTAAGACCTGTAGAGGTTCCTACCTTTGCATTTTCAAGCACACATGCTTAAAGATTTATTGCCTTAGTAAATATTACTTACATAATCAATGTGCATTAAATAGATTTATAATTAAAAATTATGATGCAATCTTTTTGTAATAAGTTTATTTTTAAACTAAAAACTACATTTTTAGTAGGAGATTGTCTTTGAAAATAATTTACTTTTAAAAGACAACTCTTAAAAAGTTCAATATGGCAACTGAAAGCAAGATAAAATACATTGCTCTTGTCAAAACAATAAATAAAATATTTTTTAAAATTTTAATAACAATGAAGAATTTATTAACTTTTAGAATTTTTTCAACTGATGATAACTAACTTTAAATATCCTTATTTTTATAATATAAAATTCAAATATCTAATATTTAATTTTTCTAATGTTTTGAAGAGAGGTAGATTACATCCAATGATATTGTGATCCATTGTTATAGGTAAGAATTTCATTTAGAGATTTCTTTTCACATTTTAAAAAAATGTATATTTATTTTTAAAATTACTATCAATGAAAAGCTTACATTTATAATATTTAAACCTAACATTAAAATATATTATATATATTAAAAAGATTTAATTGTAAAAATAAAATGCTCAAATATGAAGGAATGTTTAATGAAAGAGTTACTAAGCCCTATTCAAAATAGACAGAAAGAGTTTTCAGATCAACAGGTTAATGTAATATGAAGTTTTACCATTTAGTTGTGGTTTGTATTGATTTTATATATTTTGAAATAGTATAATGGATAGTCATGGAATGAACAAAGATTGGATTGTAAATAAATATTGTAAGACTATTTAGAAATGCATGATATTGAAAGGCTAAAAAAGTTAATTTTTTTATATGATGTTGATAATGACTATGTATCAGAAACTAAAGTATTTGCATTTTCATTTGCATCTAACATTTAAAACTTTAACATTATACTGATATAATTATTTATTTATCACATAAATATTTTAAATGCAATTTATATTGATTATATATATGTATGTATGTAAATGCAAATAATTTTAATAAGACCAAAAATAAATTATAGCTGAATTTAAATAAGTTATAGTAGTAATTCACAAGCCAGAATTCCAAAGAATCATGTCTAAGAAATGATTTATTTGAATTGGGCTTATGAATTATTGCAGTATCATATTCAACTTAATTCATTTGTGCATAAATTTAAGTGTAATATATATATATATATATATATATATATATATATATATATCATTAAAATCAGTCAACACTCAGACTATCCCAATATCATTAACCATCAACAATTTTAAACTGTTGTCAAGGCAACCTCCTTTTAACAATAAAGAATATTGTTTTCCTGAAGTTGTGTAATGATGGGGTTCTAGGTTGTATTTTTTATATTGGACTATTTTCATCATCTAATATGTGTATTGAATGTCTTTAGAAAAAATTAACTTTATTTAAATATTCCAAATACATTCAACTGTTAGTAATAGCACATCAAACATATTAGTATATGCACAATGTTTCAAGAGATATTATTCTCCCCTTTTCTTCAGGTGTTGCTGGCCTGACCAGTGACAGTATGGGATTCAAAACTGGGTCCTTAGATTTTTTATTGTTGAATTTTAAGGTAGCACTTTAATCAACTGAGCCATCCTGCCAAAGGCAACAGTCAGTAAAAATTTTAGAATACTTATCTATGAGGTTCCTCCTGATCCCATAAGCCAATCTAGTGTGACTATACATAATGTATGGAAACCACTAATCAACTTTGCTCTTAGGAAAATGTGGAGAAATCAGGAGGAACCTCATAGGTAAGTATATAAAATTTCTACTGATTGTTACCTTTGTCAGGATGGCTCAGTTGGTTAGAGCATTAACTTAAAATTCAATAATAAAGAATCTAAGGACTCAGATTAGAATCTCAAGTATTGTCACTGGTCAGGCCAGCAACACCTGACGAAGAGTGGAGAATAATACCTCTTGAAACATTGTGCATGCATAATAGCAAGATGAAGTAACATCTATATAAATAAAAATATCTTCAACATGTATTATCACATAATATTTTCAAGAGAACTTCATGTTTTAATTGACTTTTTTTAAATATCATTGACAAGTAGCAAATTATTTAATCTTCAGTTGAAAAAAATAAGACAGGAGAAAAAAAATTCACAACAATGAAAACAGATGTTACTACAAATAAGTCAGCATTGTATGACTTTTTAATGGTAATAAATGTTTACCAAGTGCTCATATAACTTCTATAGCTTGTCATCATTAAGAGAATACTGCTCATTTAGATGAAAACACTTTTTTTTAAAAAAATAAATATTTCAGTGTATTAGAGACTAATGTAAATATTATAAATTTTTTAAATAATATTCATATATATCTCTTTCAGTAGACATTGCAATAGCTTCATGGAAAACATACTTTGTGATTAGGTAAACCATTTTGAGTTTACCTAATACATGCTCTACAACATTTACAATTAATTTGAGAAATCCATCTGTTTTAAATGTAAAAAATGGTTGTTTGAAATTAACCAAACATCCTAAAAATTTTAGAATATTTTTAGAGTACTAATCTAATTGCAGAAATCTTCATTTTTAATGCTGATGCTTTTATCATTTTATCATTTTCTTTTTTATTCTATTAAAAAAGATTGAATTAAATCATATTGATTTGCAAAGACAAGAATGAAACACTTAAATACTTTTGAATCAATCATATGACCAAAAAAATAATGTGACTTCATATTTTGTTAATGATCAAACTAAGTCATAAAAAAATTAAACCATACAATACTAAATCATTCATGCCCTTTACTACTATTACAGAATGCTTTATTTACCACCTTCTTTTACAGTTTACAGTTTCGATTGCCCAAGCAATCTTCTTCAGAACTTTTATATCTTCTAACTTCAACTGTTAAATTACAGTTGAAATTAGGAAATATTACAGTTGAAGTTAGAAGATATAAAAGTTCTGAAGAAGATTGCTGGGGCAATCAAAACTGTAAACTGTAAAAGAGGGTGGCAAATAAAGCATTGTGTAATAGTGGTAAAATACATGGATGATTTAGTATTATATGGTATACATTTAGCAATGCAATAAGAAAGAGTAGTTATTATACTTCTTGAAAAAATTAAACTTAGTAATTGCAAATTTTGCAGTAATAATTATTATATATACAAACAATACCTATAGATTTGCCTTTTTATTAAAATATTCCTTTATTAATTATGCATATTGAAAAAACTCTATTCCATCTTTTTTTTTTTTTTTACAATACTTGTTTATTAATAAGAATCACATATATGCACATTATAAAACAATGGAAATAATTTTTACAATTATTTGTATTACTAATATGCCACTGCTGATAAGAAATTATTAAAATTCCTTTTTACAAATAGTACATTCTGACAGTATTTATCCGTGGTGACAATCTTATTTAATCTTTAATTTATATATTCATTTTAAAAAGTTTTAAACTTTAGTTACATTTTTCATTAAAAGATGAACAACATAATCAAATGAGATCACATGATTTTTAATTTTTTGTTTTTAGTGGGAAATATTTTTTTTTGTCAGAAATCTTTATTTATTTTGATGTTTTTTAATACAAAGTGATAAAAAATAAATTATATTTAATAGTCAAAGCACTAATTATTTTATTTTCATTTTTTTAAGTTTGTAATATATTATTCATTTATTATTTATAAAACTGCTTTAAAATACACAGTTTTTGAGGTTATATGCTTTAATTTTGAAATATAGTATCAGCATCATTTCAACTATTATTGACCCTCTGAAGGATGAAGGTGTCTTCAAATTTAACTCTGTTTCTTTGATTTCTAGCTTCTCTTCACCACATCACCTCAGCAAAGTTCTTTATTTCATCCATCCATCTCACATGTGGTCTCTTTCCTAACTTTTTTAGAATCTCTTGGAATCTGGTTTTACATTTCAACTGCTCATCTACTATCATCTCTTCCAATAGTAAGTCTAGCCTAGCTGCAATTCAGTCTCTTAATTCTTACAATGATGTTAGTAATATCTCTTAATTGTCTCATCCATGTATTTCATTTTTGATTTCATCTTGTTACTGTTAACATACATCTCTCCAAACTTCTATTAAGTGGCCAAGTTTTAAATCAATAAGTAAGAATTGTTAAAACACCTTTATTAAAAACCTTTCTTTTTATGTACATCCTCTATATTTACAATTAGACTCCACATATGTGAAGAGTGCCTGTATTCCAAGTATTTACACATTAAGCCTGCATCCTGCCCATCCCTCTTCTATGTATTCAAATGGATAAGGTCCTATACATGAGGGGTCAGAGTGACATGAGGTAAACATGGGCATGGCAATAATATGGGTATTAGCATGGGATTTTGGCTTTTCATCATCGGATTTTCAGTGGTATGGATGGCTGAAGAGTTGGGGGTTGGAGTAGATTGCAGCCTGTCCATTAAAGTATGAAGATTTGCTATTTTAATATAAACTGAACACTGATTATATATATGTGTGGGAGATGATAATCTGGACCAACTAATGAGTGCTGGTTTAGCACAAAATATGTATATTGATGATTATTTATCTTTTCTACATGTGTGGTCATGTGTATGTGGTATGAGATAGTGTGGATAGTTGACAGGTACTTGAAAATCTGAGTTCAAATCCCCTATATTTATAATTAGACTCCAGTTATGTGAAGAGTGCCTGTATTTTAAATATTTACACATTATGCCTGCATCCTGCCCATACCTCTTCCATGTAATTAAATGGATAAAATTCTATACATGAAGGGTCAGAATGACTTGAGATCAACATGGGCATGGCAATAATATTGGCATCATCATGGGCTTTGTGCTTTTCATCATAGAATTTTCAGTGCTTTATTATGGCTGAAGAGTTGGAGTAGATTGAAGACAATCCATTAAAGTATGAAGATTTGCTATCTTAATATAAACTGGACACTGATTATATATATGTGTGTGTAGGAGATAATAATCTGGACCAACTGATGAGTGCTGGTTAAGCATGAAATACGTATATTGATGATTATTTATCTTTTCTACAGGTGTATGGTCATGTGTATCAGTGGTGTGCGATAGTGTTGATAGTTGACAGGTATATCTGAGTTCAAATCCCCTATATCTACAATTAGGCTCCAGGTATGTGAAGAGTGCCTGCATTTCAAATATTTATGTACATAAGCATATTTCATTTTAATATTAAGTTTTTCTACCAAAAGCACTCAATCCAAGTCTAATTTAATAATTAATTTCGCCCATCATATTTTCATTTGTATTAAAAATCTGATCATGTTATTTATGATTTTTTTTGCATTGTTATCAATTATTATTTATTTATTTATTTTAGAAAATTCATTGAACATTACATTGTCTTTTTAGCATTTATTTTTAGATTTACTTTTATCTATTAACCCCTTTCTGTAGTTCTGAAGCATTATCATCAAAAACAATTACATCATCTTTCAAATCTAGATGATATAAATAATCTCCATTTGCTTTTACTTCTTTCACTTCCCCTTTTAAATAACAAAATGCTTCTCGAAAACTACTATAAAAGGGTTTGAAAATAAGGGGTCACTCTGTCATCCATCTTTCCCAATGTTAATCATCTTAGTATCACTACATAATATAATCATTGTTGTATTTTAATAAATATTTTTTAGACTATGACAATATCCTGCATCTATATCTTGATGACTCAACACTGCAATTATTATAGGAATGATTATAGAATCAAATGCTCTTTCACAATCTATAAATCCAAAGTACAATGGCAATCAAAGGATCTCCTTTCAGTTAATGTTGGGAGTAACAAGAAGAGATCGAAAACGCAATGTTTGGGTAAGAGAACAAACAGGTGTTACTGATCTCATTGAAAAAATTAAAAGATTGACATGGAGTTGGGCTGGACATATTGCTAGAAAAGATGATAATAGATGGACAATTGAAATTTTAAACTGGATTCCAAGAGATTGTAAAAGACCCAGAAAGAGACCACATGTGAGATGGATGGATGAAATAAGAAAGTGTGCAAGGGTGGTGTGGAGAAGAGAGACTAAAGATCAGAGAAGATGGATTAAACTTGGAGAGACCTTCATCCTGCAGTGGATTGATAATGATGATGATGATGATGACAATGGCAATTTGTATTGTACTAAAACTACTTTTAAATCCAGCTTCTTCTTTTGGTTCATTGCAATCCAAGGTTCTCTGTAGATGATTATCTTCATAAAAAATCTGTATAAAACTAATAAAAGGCTTGTATTTTATAATTTCTTCTTTATCACCTTTTTAATACTACCATATTCTTCCAATCATCTGATATATCTTTATCATTTAGACATTTCATATATAACTTTGCCCAAAAATATGTTTGCTTCTTCAACTACTTCTTTTAAAATATCAATTATATTTCCATCATTACCTGGAACTTTTTTTCCTATAAATTTTAATTGTGTATCTCACTGCTTCATTTAAAATTGTAGGCAATTCAGAAGTTGTAGTAATTATAGGGAATATTTTTTCAAGCTCTATTTGTTATATAATTCTTTATAAACTTCTTCCACACATTTCATGATTCCATCTCTCCTTTTACTAATAGTTTCATCTTTTCTTATTATTGCATAAGTTTCTTACTAAATACATAGCTATTGTTTTACACTTTTGAAACTTTTGTTCTCTTTCATAGCTTTCCTTGCTAATTCATAGTTATATTTTATTATATCAGTATTAACTCTTTTTAATACCATTATACAAAATTCAACATATTCAATGCTTCTTAATACATCACTTTTATATATTCCTTATACCTTCTTTACTTCATAAATTGTCTTCTCTGTTGCTGCTATTTTTTTCTTGTGTTTTTTGCAGCAGTTTTTAATAGTTATCAGGGTTTTTTTTTTTTTTTCTAGATGTCATTCCAATCTAAACCGTCATCAAAATTCTGTTAACATTTTAAAACGATTTTCAAGTTCTAATTTAAATTCCTTGAAATGTTTCTGAAGGTTAGGATTATTAACTGTGAATATTGTTTTTCTTAATAAACACACATCTTACTGATCATTTAGAAAGATTCCAATGAATTTAAGATATAATTATAGAAGTATATTATATAACTACATTTAAATAGGTTTAAATATCTATTTCAAAAAATCTCCCCCCCCCCTCTCTCCAAAAGATCATTGTTTGACTAACCTTTGTTAACAGGTTAACATGAATTCTATAAAATGTATATTATAAAACAAAAAAAAATAATACTTTTTATAATTCAACAATATACTGTAACTGGCTCAAACCCTTGATAACAACCATAGCACATGGTTAAAATGTAGGGCAAATGTATTGTTTCATTATATATTGGATATAATTTATGCTAATAAATAAGTTTTGTAAAGAGAAAAGATGAAAACATTTCTCAATATGTAAAAAGCTTGATCTCTCCAGCTGAACATCCTCTTTGAAGAAAGTTAAAGTTACCCTTAAATTGAATGTGAGATCTGAATTTTTGGAAGGAGTGACATAAGACTGTAAACTGTAAACAAATTTATAAATTTTAAAATCATAGTGACTCAGATTATAAAAATAAAGCTACCAATCATGAGGTTTTCACACAAAATCCATGCTGCCATTGGTGATATTTTTGAAATTATATTAATATTATCAGGATAACATTGTGCATTAAAATTCATATACTGTATACCTGAATACAAAATTTATTTACTTTAAACACTACTGTGGTATATACTAAGGAATTGTGGTTGAAATATAATATTTGATCATTTGCAAAGAAAATCTGCAATTGCTTTCCAGTTTTTTTACATATCAACATACTTCACATTTAGAAATTCACTATAAACTTCTGAAACTGTTTATGTCATCAGATTCACTGCACATATATAAGGTTAATATAAATTACGATTTACTCTATACAATACTTTTTAACTATAGTAACATCACCAGTATTTGGTCCCAGGCCATTCATAGATATCTGAAGTCATGATTACCTATGTGCTGATTAAATTAAAATTTAATTAAACATCTCAAATCGTTACCTAAATATTTAAGAGGCAAAAATGTATTCAATTTCATTTATGTTCCATTTAATTATTTATTTACAGTGAAATGGAAATTCACAGGGAATTTTAAAATGAATACTTGGAGACTCTTTTTTGAATATTCATCATCATCATCGTCATCAACAATTATCAATCCACTGCAGGATGGTCTCTCCAAGTTCAATCCATCTTTTCCTATCTTTAGATTTTCTTCTCCACATCACCCCTGCACACTTTCTTATTTCATGCATCCATCTCACATGTGGTCTCCATCTGAGTCTTTTACAATATCTTGGAATCCAGTTTAAAATTTCAATTGTCCATCTATTATCATCTCTTCTAGCAATATGTCCAGCCCAACTCCACTTCAGTCTTTTAATTTTTTCAATGAGATCAGTAACACCTGTTTGTCCTCTTACCCATACATTGCATTTTCGATCTCTTCTTGTTACTCCCAACATGCATCTCTCCATACTTCTTTGAGTGGATTGAAGTCTCTGTATTGCTCTTCTATTAAGTGTCCAAGTCTCAGATCCATAAGTAAGAACTGGCAAAACACATTTATTAAAAACCTTCCTTTTCAAACACATAGGCATATTCCCTTTTAGTATCAAGTTATTTCTACCAAAAGCACTCCAACCAAGTTTAATTCTATGATTAATTTGATCCATTATGTTTCCATCTGTATTAATAATCTGACCAAGGTATTTTGTAACTGTTAACTTTTTCTAATTCATCCTAATCAATCTTTATTTTCATATTTTGAGAAAATCTATTAAACATTACTTTAGTCTTTTTAACATTTATCTTTAGTCCTACTTTCCTTCTTTCATCTGATAACTCCTGCAACATTTCCTGTAACTCTAAAGCATTATTTGCAAAAACAACTACATCATCTGCAAAATCTAAATGACTTAAATAATCTCCATTTACTTTCACTCCTTTAGCTTCCCATTTTAATCCACAAAATACTTCTTGCAGCACTGCTGTAAAAAGTTTTGGAGGTATGGAGTCACCCTGTCTTACACCCTTCTCAATGTTGACTTTCCTACTATCATTATGTAATCTAATTGTTGCTGTTGCATTTTTATAAATATTCTTTAAAATATGACAATATCCTGGATCTATACCTTGATGATCCAATGTTTTAATCACTGAAGAAATGTTTATAGAATCAAATGCTTTTTCATAATCTACAAATCCTAAGCATAATGGCAACTCATATTCATTTGTCCTTTCTATAACTTCTCTCAATACCTGGATATGATCTACTGTACTAAAACCACTTTTAAATCCAGCTTGTTCTCTTGGTTGGTGGAAATCCAGTGTTCTCTGTAGATGAGTTGTAATTATCTTAGTAAAAATTTTGTATAAAACTGATAAAAGACTGATAGGTCTGTAATTTCTAATATCTTCTTTATCACCTTTTTTAAATATTAATATTAATACTGCATTCTTCCAATCATCTGGTACATCTTTATCATTTAGACATTTGGTATATAACTTTGCTAAAAAATTTTTTCTATTTCTTCACCTGCTTCTTTTAATATATCAATTATAATTCCATCATTACCTGGAGCCTTTCCTTTCTTCATAAATTTAATTGCATGTCTCACTTCCTCATTCAAAATTCTGGGCAATTCAGAAGATATAATAGGTATAGGAGGTACTTGTTCTTTATTACTATATAATTCTTGATAGAAGTCTTCTACACATTTCATGATGTCATCTCTCTTTTTAGTAATAATGCC
The DNA here is from genome assembly GCA_028023455.1 of Epiperipatus broadwayi. Lineage (NCBI taxonomy): Eukaryota > Metazoa > Onychophora > Udeonychophora > Euonychophora > Peripatidae > Epiperipatus > Epiperipatus broadwayi. The sequence continues at coordinate 1,031,485 of JAQFVV010012661.1, read as the reverse complement.
ATTTTTTTCTTATTGCAGATATAAATTTCCTACCAATACCAAAATGTTGTTTTACACTCTTTAGACTTTTATTCTCTTCTACAGCTTTCCTTGCTAGTTCACAATTATACTTTCTTATATCATTTTCAACTCTTTTCCACACCATTTTACAAAATTCGAGATATTCAATCCTTTTTAATGCATCATTTTTGTATATCTTCATATTTCTTCTTTTCTTCATAAATTCTCTAGTCTCAGTAGAAATTTTATTGGTCAATTGCTGCTTTTTTCTACCAGCTATCTTTGTTGCAGTTTTTAAAAGTGTATCAGTTATTTTCCTATTAATTTCATTCAAATCTGAATCATGTTCAAAATCTACTAATACTTGAAACCGATTTGTAAGTTCTAATTTAAATTCATTAGAATGTTTCTGAAGATTAGGAATATCAACTGTAAATATTGTTTTTCTCAATAATTTTTGTCTCTCTAGTTTTGCATTAGCATGTATCTTACATCTTACTAATCGATGATCACTTCCTGTGTTAAATTTATTAAGAACATTACAATCTTGAAATATAATCCAATTCTGCTGTACCTTCATTTGGATGCTTCCATGTCCATTTCCTTTTAACATTTTTCTCAAAAAAAGAATTCATAATATAAAGTTTTTCTTTTTCTGCAAACTCCACAAGTCTATGTCCTCTCTCATTTCTATTACCATAACCAAAATTACCTACAGCATTTTCATCTTTCATTTGTTTACCAATTCTAGCATTAAAGTCTTCCATAACAATTTTAAAATGTTGTTTACTCTGATCAAAAGCCTTTTGTACATCCATATAAAAATCTTCTACTACTTCATCACTATGAGAACTTGTTGGGGCATAAACCTGAATTATCTGCATTTGGTATCTGCTATTAAGTTGTAAAACTAATCTTGCCACTCTGTCCGATACACCATCAATCTCCACAATGTTATTCTTCCATTTTTTATTTATAGTGAATCCTATTCCACTTGTATTTCCAATATTTGTGCCTTTATAGTAGAGTACATGTCCACTTTTTAAATCAATTGTTTCTTCATCTTTTCTTCTAACTTCACAAATTCCAATAATGTCCCATTTAATATAAGAGAAATCTTCTTCTAATTCTTGCAATCTTCCTTCACTTGAAAGTGATCTGCAGTTGTAAGTACCTAAATAAAAAGTCATCATCAAATGGCAGCCTCAGTCCGCAATCAGGGGATTCTTAGCACCCTCTGCCTTTGGCCACCAACCGCTACCTTGGTTGGTGATTTTACAGCCTCCTGGGAATAAGGGCCATGATTTATTTTTGTCTGTTGTGATTGTATATATTGGAAAAATATTCTTAAACTCGGAGGTAAAAAGCCAATAAACTCACCACGATGGCTAATGCATGTTGGTGAGCAGCCCATCCATGTTCGTATACTATATGAATAATCACATAGTAATAACAGCTGCAATGACAAGAATGTATGAAGTGGACATTAGGAATTTGCCCTGCTCGGTTCCTTTAAGGCCTCCAAGAGGAATCCAAGGGTCTCCTTTCAGTTAATAGCAAACTCCTTTACTTAAGACTAATTTAAATTCAAGCTATAGAAATAATTTCATAAACCTGGTGTTGAATCTGGCAAATGATATTGCCTATTATTTGCTTCTCTAATAAATAACTCTGATCATGGACAAAGTTGTTTCCAGTTTCATCTGCTTTCCAGTCAGATAATGATGTGAACAAGACATTTATTTATGTTTTAAAAATTGTAATATTAATATATCAGACGTTTTGACTTGATCATAGAAGTCATCTACTGGGTAATATATATATATATATATATATCATTAAAAGCCATGCAAAATACTCGAGATTAACTCTATGCAATTGCTTTTATATACAATTGAAATGCCCTATATCCATAGGATAAGACAATACTTCTATCAGAAAAAAAATTGCATCTTGCCTGATATTATGTTCATATATGTTGAATTATATCTAAAACTTAGGCCAGAAGGAATGAATTTTTAAATCACTCAAGAAATTTATTTCTATTCACGTTACATTGGTTGATATTTTTTTAATTGTTAAATTAGAGAAATGTCAAATTTATCAATTAAAAATATATCAATCATCAAAAATTGTTAGCCGAGAGGTCATCACAGCTGCCTTGCAAGCAAGTAGTTGGTTGCAGACAGTTGTGGGTTTGTGTCCCGGCCGATGCTATAACATATGAAAAAAATATATATCAATCATTTTAAAATGTTTAGAAATAAATTACGTGATTGGTTCAAAAATTCATTATTTCTTTCTGGCCTTGAGAATTTTTACATATCCCTTAATATATATGAATGTGATATCAGAATAGAGATACACTACTTTCTGATCAAATTATTATCTTATGATATAGCTAGAGGGCATTTTGATTGCATATAAAAACAGTTGCATAGAATTAATCTCAAAATATTACATTTATATTGGGCACTGTAATAAGATTATATATATATATAATTGAATATTTATAAATACAGTAATTAGATACATGTAAAATATAACTTAAAATTTTTATCCTCTTAGAAGTGCTTTTGACTTTTAACTATCTTTGTAGTCGTTGTCAACTAACACTTTGAAAGGCTAACCTTCCCATAATTCTGTGATCTTAATGTTTGCTATCTGTCTGTTAATTAAGTTTGTATTTGTATATTAGCATAGCTTTCTTTATTTTCCTTTTATTGTTATTTTTTTCAATTTGCAATATTTTTACATTATTATAATTGAAGTTAAAACCATAAATGCATGACTTATGTTGTAAAAAACGGATGCTGAAACATTATTATTTACTTTGCAATTTTGTTTCATTTTCTGAACTCTTTTTAACAATAGCAAGTGCTCTTTAGTTCTTTTTGCCAACATGCATCTTGATTCCCCTATATATCTGCTACTACACCTACATATCCATTTTATAAATGATGCAATTTTTAGTTTTTATTTATAAATGGATATGTAGGTATGGTTTCAGATATATAAGGGAATCGAGATGCACATTTGAAAAAACAACTAAAGAGCACTTATTGTTATTAAAAAGGGTTCAGAAAATGAAACAAAATTGCAAAGTAAATAATAATGTTTCAGCATTCATTTTTTATGACCATCATAAGACATGTATTTATGGTTTTAACTTCAATTATAATAATGTAAAATTATTGCAAATTAAAAAAAATAACAAAATGAAATAAAGTAAGCTATGCTAATATACAAATACAAATAAGATTTAATTAACAGACAGGCAGCAAACATTGAGATCAGAAAATTGTGAGATGGTTCACCTTTCAAAATGTTAGTTGATAAAGACTATGAGCTTAGTTGAAGCACTCTTAAGAGGATAAAAAATTTTAAAGTTATACTTTACATATATCTAATTGCTGTATTATAAATATTCAATTATAAGATTACGTATATTGATTTGAAGAAATGCAGACATCGAATTATATTATATATATATATACACACACACAGACACCCGAATGATATACTTTAATTTCAAAAACATACATATCAAAACATAACTAAAATAATTAACAAAAAATAGAAAAATGTTGTTTTGAAAAAAGTCACCACACTAAAAAAGTCAAAAAAGAAAGAGAAAAAACTGGTATGAAGGATGAAGCATAATAATGCTCATACACACATAAGCAAATGCATGAACTTTATGAATTCATGCATTTAACAACTGCTAATTTTTTTTTATTAATTTTATTTCAATGAGTTTCTGAAATGGTAAACTAAATTTGTCCATGCATAAAAATAGTGCAATTATTATCATTTATATAAATATTGCATAGACAACCAAAAATTATTGTTTTATAATTAATAAATTCGACTGAAATTACACTGATTTAAGTGACTTTAAAAATAAAACACATTTATCTCACAGTGATTACACAATTTGCATTAAATCAACTTATTCTAATTGAGTTCAATCTTTTTTTTATCATCACAGGTATATTTTTTAATATTTTTCTGAATTAAAATAGAACATGTACAAAGAATCACAGTAATCACATCTAAAGAGACCATCCGTCCTATGTTGATCTATATGCTCAAATATCTGTGTAAATGGTCCTGAATAATCTTTAACTTAAATATTTGAATAGTATATATATAAATAACATTTATAAAAAAAAAAAAAACATGTTTTCCATAATTATATTTAATATGTTTTTAGGTATGAACGAATTCAAGACTAGACTGGTTAAAAGAAGTAAAAGCATAATTCAATTGATATATCCTTATTCCAATATTTGCAAGATTAAAAATAACATATTTTACATATTAAGCATCAGCCTTATAATATAAAAATCATTCACTTTGATGCACTGTATAGTTTAGTGCCATAAAAGAGTGGTGAATTTTGGAATTCAATATCTGTGGATTATGGCTCCAAATCTGCGAGGCCTGGTGTTTGAATATCTTATTAATTCCTAAGTAATAAAACAGTTGTTATTTTTGGCCTGCACAGATGAATATAATGATAATTGGTGAATTCTGGAACTCATGGTCCATAGCTATGGTTTCCATCACATTCAATGATTGACCTTCTGAACTTCCAAGCAATAACTACTTTGATTGTGTTTTTAATCATTTTTATATAACAATTTCTCATTATAATGAAAACATAATTTATTCTTACTGCAATTCACTGTAATAATTAATGTGGCAAAATGCATAGGCATATTACTATTGATGATGATCAAGTAGTTGTTATTGTTGGATTTTATTACCCTTTGCTATAAGATTCTTTAGAGGTATAAGATATTCTCAGAAGTTTAGCTCTTTGGTTAGAATGATAATTTCAATAAAAGATTTCTCAGCCATTTTCAGGTTAGTAAAAGAATATTAGTTTGGTCAATTATAAATGCAACATTTGTGGTTGACTTTATTTTAAACCTGGAAAGTCACTTTGAATCTCAAGAGATTAGGCCAGTGGTGCTAAGTTTTTACCTGATCTCTGGTTCAAATATTTATAGAAATTCTTTTTTTTAATTCTTTCATTACTAATATTGTTAACCTGGTTCATATGGATCACTGCAGAACCCGAATATATAAAGATATATATGAGAGGTAGCGACCTGGATCAACTGATGAGTGCTGGTTCCACACAAAATGCATCTTAGGGGTCATTTGTTTTTTATTGTATCTTTATTTATATACATTTAAAAAAATATGTGGAATATTGAGGTTATATGTTTTATGTTTTGAATATTGGGGTTATTTTATATAATTATACAAAACCTAAAGGTTTAAACCAGTTTCAGCTTAACAGATTGCTATTTTTATTCTTTAATAGCATTAATGGTATTTAAACTGTGCTCAGACATCATCTAACATTAACAATAGTTAACCTATTATTTCTATAGGGCATCTTTGATAATCAAATATATTATTTAATGCAATATGATTAGTATTTCAATTAATAATATATCAAAAATGTATAGTAAAAAAAAAAATCTTAAAATAATTCTTAGCGATTTGACTCAGTATATCTAAATTTAAAAATTATACAAACTTTTCAAATTTATTGTAGAAATTTGACTTTATTATCTGAAACAACATAAACCACAATAAATACTTCAACATTTCAACTGCTTTTGTATAGTCTTTATCAATGAAAATAGCTTAAGTCTGAAAAATAATATCTTAACATATAAATTGAACATACACAATATATATTGACCTACTCATGAAGCAAACAAGTTCAAATACTTTAAGCATCACATGATCACATTTCCTATACTAGCACATTAATTGTTGATAAACAGAGCAAAACTCTCCATACAGTATTGCCACCTGTGCTAAACAGAGTAATCAATGGATGCCAGAAGGCTTGTGCATAAAATCCCTATCTAATGCCTACTCATCCAATATCCCCAGACTAGTTTTTGGCTTGTGGCCTTCATTAGTGAGGAGCTTTGGATCTGAGAGCACTGCATCTAGCCTACTCATCCAATATCCCCAGGCTAGTTTCTGGCTTGTGGCCTTCGTCAGTGAGGAGCTTTGGATCTGAGAGCACTGCATCTAGATCTAGAGCACTGCATCAGGATCTAGATGCAGTGCTCTCAGATCCAAAGCTCCTCACTGACGAAGGCCACAAGCCAGAAACTAGCCTGGGGATATTGGATGAGTAGGCATTAGATAGGGATTTTATGCACAAGCCTTCTGGCATCCATTGATTACTCTGTTTAGCACAGGTGGCAATACTGTATGGAGAGTTTTGCTCTGTTTATTCAAATACTTTACTAAAATAATTCACAAGCTAGATCTCCAAAGAGTCTCCCAAATGAACTTGTGAAGAATACTCACTCTTTTTAATCTAAAAAAGAAAGTAGGTATTATTTCCAAGTTCATTTGAATGATTTTTTTTTGGTGCTAAACTTGTGAATTATTTTAATAACTTATTCAAACTTGTTTGTTCTGTGAATAGATTTATATTCTAAGAATTACATATTTGATAAATCATAAAATTATTTATGTACGTATTAAAATCATTTCAAAATACATCAAGATTTTGGTCTCATTACCTATAACCCAATTTAACGGTATTAATTAATTTGTCTTTTATGTTGTAAATTATTAATTTGAAATATATGCATGAGATTGCATAAACTAGCATAAATTCTTGTAGAGTTATTTATTAAATTATTAGAATTATTTATTAAATTATTCGATTTTAATATATTCTTTTTTATATTATTTGTAAAAGGAGAAAAATAAAGTAATTTGTTGTTTTTTGTTTTTTTATTTGTCAAAGCGTTGGACGGGAAGCGAACCCCGTGACAACTGCTTCTAAGGCTGCTATGCTAACCACTCGGCCACCAATGCTTGACAATTTTTCCCCTCATTGATTTTGAAAAATATGCTAATGACTTTTTATAGTGATACTTTAAAAATATTTTTTTTTACAATCAAAGTCGGTGTATTTATCTATTTAAAACATGTTTTAATTGTATTTTTGTTTCCTTCAAAATAATTAAATTCTTAAAATTCATTTCTACAAATGTAAAATGAACTGCATTAAACTGAAAGATATATGCAAGATATGCCAGAGAGAGTCAGAAACACAATCACATTTTTAATTGACATGCACCATGTTTAATAACATTTAGTTGAATAACCCCAAAATATTTCAAAATAATAATAACATACAAACATTTCTCCACACATTTGAAAAAAGGAATTTATGCATACATTTGAACTAGCACATTTGCTCTATTCTCATTATAGTGTAGTAGATGTGTATTCATGTATTATACAAGAAAGCACCATAATAAATTTAGAAACAACATGAATATTATGCACATTAGGGATGAGATAATCTCACCATACATGATCACTAATGAAACTTTGCTTGAGTCTATGACATCTCATTATTAGAAAATAGTGACAGAGTAAATAAAATCAAAAAGAAGCATTCAAATTGATACAATGATGAAGATAGTAAAATTTAAATCCTATGCAAAGATCAGAAAATAATGTTAAGTGACCTTTGAGATTGTCAATTTGTTATACAGAATTTTTATTTTTCTCATCTCTTGCATAAGATATAACCAAAAACAATTGAGATTGATGTAATGTCTTCATGATCTATGACTATAATATAAAATCCAACAAGAACTTTGTAGTTCCATCATCAGTTTTTCAATGAAATGGATGGTTGAATAGTTGGAAGAGTGAGAAAGTTGAAACCTGTCCATTAAAGTTTGAGGAAATACTATCTTAATATAAGCCAAGCATTGAATGTATATATGTGTAGGAGATTATGATCTGACCCAACTGATGAGTGTTCATCCGCACAAAATATGTATGTATATTGGAGATCGTGTACGTTTTTGTATGTGTGTGGCCATGTGTATCAATTGTTCGAGATAGGGTGGAGGATGAATAGATTGAAAAATCCTGTATTCAAATCCTTCTATTTGCATATGCTTCTTTGTTTTCTTGTTGAGTAACCTCTGGCTATGGTATTAAATGCTGTTTGTAACATTATTGTATAATAAATAATTTTCAATAAAAATAATAATGAGAACTCAATTTATAATGAAATAAAGCAATTAAGATTATGGACAGAAAAGAGATGGTCAGAATACAGACTGAATATAAAATATTCAAATATAAGGATATTATGTGTACTAAACTTAATGTAATTAGAAGGGACTTGAACACAAACTTCCAAGCTCCCTACAGCTATGCACTCCATCTTATACACATGACCACATAATGTGAAAAGTATAACTGATTTCCAATATATTTCATTCTGATCAGCAATCAGTTGGAGGGGTCAGAGTGACTTAAAGTCAACATGGGTATTGGGTATAATAAAAACAAGAGATTTGAGGGTTCCATCATCAGATTTTTAATAATATGGTTGACTAAAGAGTTTGGAGGGTGGATAAGATTAAAGTTTGAAGATTTTCTATCTTAATATAAACTGAGCATTCATTATATATATGCATGAGAGAGATAGTGATATGGACAACTGATGAGTGCTAGTTCAGTACAAAATATGCATTTGGAGATCATTTAGCTTTTTTAACATATATGCGGTCATGGGTATCACTTGCATAAAATGGAGAGCATAGCTGTAAGGAGCTTGAAAATCTGTGCTCAATTCCATTTTAATTACATTAAATTTAGTATAGACAATATACTTATATTTGAATATTACATATTCAGTGTGTATTCTTCCCATCCCGCTTCTGTATATTTAATGGACATATTAAGGTCCTATATATGAGGGGTCAGAATGACTTAAAAGCAACTCGGGTATAACAAAAATATTGACAGCAACAAGGGCTTTGAGGGCTTTATCATTGAATTTTCAATTATCTGTGTGATTGAAAAATTGGAGTTTGGAAAAGATTGAAGCCTGCCCATTAAAATTTTGAAGATTTGCTATCTTAACATAATCTAAGCAATGAGTGTACATATGTGTGGGAGATGGTGGTCTGGACTAACTGATGAGTGCTGGTCCAGGATGAAATATGTATTTTGGAGATCATTTATCTTTTTCACATATATGTGATCATGTGTATCAGTTATATAAGATGAAGTGTATAGCTGTAGGGAGCTTGAAAGTCTGTGTTTAAGTCCCTTCTAATTACATTAAATTTAGTATAGACTATACTTATATTTGAATATTATATATATAATGCGTTAATATATACATATATAGGATTAATGTTAATCAAAATTGCAAGCAAGAATGTAAATCGCCAAGATCATTAGTAATTAAATAATAATACTTAAAAGATTTCTCAGGCAGAGAAAAGTTTTCATTAAACTTTAGATGTTATGAACATATATACAGATTGATTTTTATGCAAAAGCCGAGATAAAAACATTCGTAGATTTATTTCACTTACTAATTTGTGCATTTTAATTTAAGGGTCTTATAATTTTTATTTGTAAACAGAAATCAAGTCATATGTCACATGACCTAATTTAACAAGCTTGTATTACAAATGTTATATATAGAGCTCACAAACAAGCTATTAATAAGCTTTGCAGAATATCCTCAACCCGAGACCGGTTTCTGCTTCTGGTGTCATCAGTGAGGTGCCAGGATATTCAAGCATTAGATTAAAAATACCAGGACAAGCCCAGCACTTTATCTAATGTATAACTATTAAGTAGAAAATCTAAAATTTTCAGACATCCATATGTCTTCCAATCCAGCTATCTAACTTAAATAGCCATATGGGATTGAACTAAGTTCAGGTATACCATATATTAATATGTGTGTTTATCAAGATTATTTGTGCATGAAAACTTTAAAAAAGCATCTTGAAATAAGTTTAGATCTTTATTGTTTCTTTAATATTGTGTTTTGGAAGTTATTTTGGAATGCTGTTTGTATATTTTGTGATGTAGAATGAGTCATTCAGTGTGAAAGATATAGGATGGTGGTCAGGAGAGTAATAATATTCATATAAAATACTAAGTGTTAGGGATATGTTGAAAATTGTATGTGAATTATATTTATGAAATAATTAAAATATATAACATAGGGCTGTATATCTTTCCATGGACACTTGCATTTCCTTATCATCAATAAGTGCTATAATAGAGCCATGACTTGAATCTTAGGTGCCCGATGAATATGGACCTACTCTTATGATTTGCACTGTATCCATGACGATATTATCTTACTCTTTTGAGACCTTCTTGTTATTATTCCATACCCTACACTTTAATCACTGTCTATCACCACAGGAATTATTGTAGAAGATCATTTTATAAATTGGTAAAGTAATGACTAAACCATTTGAAGTAAATAATTTTATGAAAGAGCAAGATGTAGTATATACAAATTTCTTTAACAGATGAGGTTGAGATGTTTTGATGATTGTCAAAGAATATAATATAAGAAAGAAACAATTAATAATCATACAAATATTAGAGATCACTTATCTCAAACAGATGCATATTCAAATGGAATGAAAGTGAGAAAAGTAAAATGATTTTTAAATAATATAATGAGGGTAAAAGTATAAAAACAAAAAGTAATACAAATGTCAAGCAATATAATTTTTTTTCTCATGTGTCATAGCATCAGCCAGGAAGTGAACCAGCTAACCCGGGACAACTGCTTGTAAAGCAGCTGTCACTGACCTCTCGACCATAATGCTTGACATGTCAAGCAATATAATTTATGTATAGTTTTTTTAATTTTATTATAAATAATTTAAACCTATTTAAGTTACAAAATTTATAAAATTACTTCTTAAATATTTTTGCATAATAGTTAATTTTTTGCATAGAGGGAAATAATTATATATTTTATTTAAAATTTTCTGATATTCAAATATTAGAATGATACTTTGCCAAACTGCAAAGAAAGCTTCTTTAATCATTTTTCTTTTAATATTTTATTTTGTCTTTAAGAAATTTATTTTAAAATATAAACTTGTATTGATGTGTTTACATCATAAGAGATATATTTTATAATAGAATAAGTATAATATTAAGTTGTTGTTTTTTTAGAAATTGGGACATTTATTCTGTTCTCAATACAAATAATGTAATATTATTTTACTGAATGAAGATTACATATTGTCATTACTGTTATAAGTTTCATTATATTTTATTTGAAATGGCAGGAGTGAAGGCTATCTTATTTTATTTTTTGTATTTATTGGTAAGATTTATTGTAAATATATTTTTTTGAAAAATGTTAAATAATGTTAATTCTTATTTTACCTTTCTAAATATTTTTTGTTTATATCACGTTGTTATACTGTAATAGTATAATATTGTTTATTTTATAATAAAAAGTCAGATGTCACATGACATATATAGTTTGCACTTACAAATATGTAAAATTAAAAGCATGCTGATAAGCTCTAAACAAGCTTTTTTTTTTATATGATAAATGCTACTACAAGAGAAGGCATTCAAATCATTTTTATCTTGGATTGTCCCCATTCCCATACCAGTTTCGACCTATGGGTCTCTTCAGTGAGGAGTTGGGACATTAGATTCAAAAAACCAACTCATTTTTGAACCTTATCTTAGTCGTGTTGTGATTTATCTGCATGTTGTTTATTTGGTTTTTCATTCTACATGTATGATCCACAGAAATTGATAATTTAAAATATTACTTATTTGGCACATGATCCTTAAGATTGCTTAGATATTATTCTATTATAGTTGATTAAGTAACAAAATATATTATTATTATTATCATAGAAGATTGGTCATTGGTAATTATTTTTAAATGATACAACACCAATGAGATATATACTTGACATTGCCATAGTATTCAAATACATTATATTTTTAGAAATGCCACATTAAACAAAAAGAGATTGTACAATATTTATTTTCAATCTTATTATATTGTTTGTGTTTTTATTGCTAAACTTTAATTATTAAATAGATTTAATATTGAGTCATTAAGTTATTTAGTTGCTTATTGTTGTATTTATTTTATAAGAGTAAAATCCCTCATCATATTTAACTACAAAGTATAAATTCATTCATTTTGTTATTAGTTTATTAGAAACAAACCTGAAATGATGATGATGATGATGATGATTATTATTATTATTATTATTATTATTATTATTATTATTATTATTATTATTATTTTGAGAATAGTACAATTTTCTATTGAAAGATGATTAGTAAGAAAGTGGTAGTTAATGTTAAATATCCAATTAGTATTTTATTAAACGAATATTAATTAATTTATTGTTATTTCTGCAATAAATTTATAAAATCATATTTTAGGATTAGTAAATGTGTGTTTTAAAGACATGACAGAATCACGGGACAGTTTTGTTGTGTGAATTTGCTGGGGTAATTTTCTTATGCTGTTGGGAGTATATCTTTTGGCATGTATTCTCAATGATTAAGCCAGTGTACCATACTGAATGTCTCACGTTAAGAGTTTCAAAACTATATTTGTTATTTTGATAGAACCATATTTATTTATAATCTTGAGTGAGTTTTTATAAGTTAAATTATTATTGAAAGGAATAGATTAAGTATTATAGTTGGAACCCTAATTATTTATGTTGAATTTAAGTTATATTTTATTACAAAAAGTTTTCTTAAATTTAATTATTGAAAATATTGTTTTATTAAATACTGTATCTTAGTAATGTATCTTGAGCTAGTCTTTGTGTTAATCATCTTGACAGTCATTGTTTGTGCAATATAACTGCAGTTCCACATTGTTATATCCTAGTTAGATGGATTCTCTTGTTCAGTAGTATTTCCTTTAAGGTACGGGTATAATATATATATATGGTGTGTGTGTGTTTTGTGTTAAAATGAAGATTCTCACAGTTTACAGATATAAGTGACATATTATTCAGATTCATCTCTATATGTTTCATAGTACCAATGTACAAAGGTTTTGGTCAGTTCATACCATCATTAACTGGGTAATCAATACTATAAAAAACTTTTGCAGAGGTACTTTAAGCATTGATATATAATAAATGATGGTTTTCTAATAGCTAGCTGGTTTCCAAACATAATTTCCAACACAATTGTCCAAGCTTAACAAACCAATAGGAAATTTGTAATCTGATTTCAAGGCAATCTCTGAATCCAGTATTTATCTATAAATACTACCTTGACAACATATTGAGAATATTCTATTGGTTTATTAAGTTTTGGACATTGTGTTGTGAATTATATCCTCAAGTGTACATGATATATAAAAACAAAAAAGTTTCAAATCTATGTTAAATATTTATTTCTATTTAATTTAAAAATGAAACAAAAAAATTGGCAGTTTGTAATGGTGGATTGTTATCTTTTTACTACTCTTCACGGAAAAAAACCCATGTGGTACATTTTTTATCAAGACAATAATATAAACCAATAAACATCACATAATCACTTTCTTATGCTTGCTCTTAACTGTTATTAAAACAGGCTAGATGCAGTGGTCTCAGATCCAATGATATTGGATGAGTAGGCACTAGATGGGGATTTTATGCACAAGCCTTCTGGCATCCATTAATTACTCTGGCTTGCACTGAGTGGCAATACGTATAGAGTTTTGCCTGTTTAAATGACAATAATATAAATTAAACTTATAAAATTTATAAAATTTCAAACTGATTGTATAATTCAAAAATAAAAAATTAACAATTATATGTCAAAAGTTTATTTTAAATAACAAATGAAACAGAAATGTGGTGGGAATTTTTAATATCAAACTGTTATTCCTTTAACACCCCCCCCCCATGTTGCCAATTTTCTCTCCAAATGTTTTTGTAATAACATTAAACAAGAAATTGGAAAAGTTTGCATAGTATTTTAATGCTTAACAATTATATTCTGTATATGATATAATCACACTTCTTGAGTATTAGTAATATTTAAATTAAAATTGTTTTTAATGTAACCGAATTACACTTTTTAAGCATTGTTAGCCGAAAGATCAGCGCAGCACCTTGCAAGCAAGCAATTGGTTGCAGTCAGTTGTTGCGGGTTCACTTTCCGGCCAATGCTATGACATATGGGCAAAAAAAATTACACTTTTTAAATTAAATCACTTAATGAAACAATTATGAAAAAATTAATACACAATATTTAAAATAAGTCACATGTTATAATATAAAACATTTTTATATAACAGCAATAATTATATATATATATAATAAAAATAATACAAAAAAGCTCTTTTCAGAAAATATTTATTTTGCCCTTTTCAATGTGTTGTGTTTTAAAACAATGTACCATTCAAAAAATAAAATGTGCTTCTATTAGTTCTAGTATATCTGTTTAATTAATCTAACTATTTTATAAAAGAAACATTTAAAAAAATGAACACAACTAAACATAATAAGATTAAAAAACAGCGCATGTTTGTAAAATGGGACAAATAATAATAAAAGATCGAATAGTTTTACTGAGGGAGTTTAAAAAAAATAGCTTCAGAAATTCCGTAACTGTCATTCAGGCAAAACTCTCCATACAGTAGTGCCACTCAGTGCAAGCCAGAGTAATCAATGGATGACAGAAGACTTGTGCATAAAATCCCTATCTAGTGCCTACTCATCCAATATTCCAGACTAGTTTCTAGCTTGTGGCTTTTGTCAGTGAGGAGCTTTGGATCTGAGATTACTGCACCTAGATCTTAATAACAGTTATGAGCAAGCATAAGAAATGGTGATCATGTGAACTGTAATTAATCTGAGGATTTTACATTTCAGTGTCTGACATTATGTCACTATCCATGCATAGTCAAGTGACAACTCAAAATAAATGAAAATTAAGCTAATTGTTATAATTACATTGTTACTTAAATAATTGGCCTATTTATGATGATAAATGTCACCAGGGCCTAATTTAAAGAAAAAAAAGTTTGAAGTCTAATGTAATTTTAAATTTGATATACGTTGTCCAAAATTCTGTAAATAACTGATTAAATATATGAGTTGAGTTAATGTTTAAATTTTACTGTTTTAAATATTATTAACTAAATAAAATGTCCGAGTGTCACAGTGTTGTAATTCCATGACCTGATGTGATATCAAATGGCTTCTCCTTAAATAAAGTCAGTTTTGTGCATTGGTTATATGCCCAGAAATTTTGCCAATCAAGTTAAATAATTTATCTCTGCCAAAGTGTTATATACCACAATATCCCATCTTTATACTTTTTTTCACCTCACTTATTTTTCCAGCTCTTTTTTACTCTCCTTTCTCATTTTATTAAAAGCTGTTTTGTTAATTACATTATACTGTCCTCATATCTTCCAATATCATTATAAAAACCTATGCAAGCAAATATCAAACCTCTACCTCTTTTACTCCCTTACCCTATAAGTTTCTCACACAATCAATAAAATTTATACTAATACTCATTTCAAAAATAAGTGTTCGATATTATTTCTTTCATTAGTACATAAACTACATCTGCAATTTAAATTCTTTTTCCTGCCTTTCCATTAAAGAATAATAAGCTCTCTTTAATGTTATATATTTATTTTTTAATATTTTACATAATTTTTATTTTTATCTAACTCCAAATTATTTTTTATATCCATATCTGGCTTCCATAGCTCTTTCTCTCTAACTTATTTATTCTCTTTTTGTCAGCACTTATAATTATGTATTTGAAATACATTCGCTATACATTTATTCCATTTTTTTACATAAAAACATGTGGGAGGGGGGAATTGTCATCTATTAATCTAAATAGAAGTTGTTAATGTTGTCTACTAGTGACTATGGACGAATTTAATTCACATTCTATCTACCTATGAATAAAAATGGCGATTAAGACTACATTAAATTATTTTTGATCTAAATTCAGAAAATTTTCAAAACAGCTGTCATTGTTTGCATAGCACAATATATATATATATTTCTTTACAATTTGTATTACAAGTACTTATTTCTTAACCAAAATTACTAAAATATATATTGCTTTAAAATGTTTTCTTTTTTTTAGGAGGGGGGGGGCTTATATGCTGAATATCGTCATCTCTTATCATATTCAACATCCACATCTATGCCTATTAATTTTTTTTTCTTACTTCTTTTTTTTTTTTTTTAAGTGTCATAGCATCGGCCGGGACGCAAACCCACAACCCGGGCAACTGCCTGCAAGTGCAAGGCAGTCTCGCTGACCTCTCGACCACCAATGCAAGACTTCTTACTTCTTACATGTGCTTATTAATGTATTTTTCAAAATTATGTGTAAATATATTTTCAATTTTTTATATAAATTTTTCTTAATAATGAATCTTTCAAAATTATCTCAATATATTTTCAATTCTTCATACCAATTTTACTCAATAAATAACTTTTTTTTATGATTTTTCTATTCTAACGTCAACCTATCAGAAGATTTTCTTATTTTCAGGATTGCTAATTTCTACAATAAAGATACTGAATTGCCTCCTATTCTAGTTCTGCCATCTTGTGTAAGATTGAGTAATCAGGAAATGTCAGATAGGGATATGGATAAAAAAATTAACAAATGTTATTTCTCTTATTCTAATGCCACTATGTGTAAGACTAAATAATCAGAAAAAGCAAGATAGGAGAAAACAAAATAAGGATTTATTAAGTACTGCTATCTAACATCTATTAATTATTAAAGGTTTATATGTGTGACTTCATGGAATAAAAAAATTACATTTGCTGATTAATATTCATAAATGTTGACAAGCTCATTCTATGTTATATAATTAATTGCACAGGAAGACATACAATGTTATAGCCCCTGGTAGCAGATTAAGCATTTAATGATTCCATTTAGTTAGTCTAAACAGTGTTTTATCTATTTATATTATTGAGTTAACAATCTTTCCTAGATTTTTATAGTTTAAATTCACCATTCTGTCCTATGCTGAGATTCTGTTTACTTTTCTCAGACAATGAGCTAAACTTCTAAGAGTTATTAGATCTCTAAAGATCTTGTAGCAAAGTCATTAGGGTCAGCAATAAAAATCTGCTAAGCATCATCAAAGATAACTTGCTTTTATAATTCTCTAACCTTTAACAACAATTATTACAGTGCATTATGATATAATTGCTACATTTACGTGAAAGTAAGAATTCCTTATAAGATAGTGGGTGATTCTGATATTATAAAATGCACGTATTCTTATACAAAATAATTATTTATTTTTTTAAAGTGGTAATTGGTGGAATAATAGTTTATCAGTTGAGTTACAATTTTGCTTCCCTTAATCAGCCAAATTTTAAATTTTCATTTCTAAAAGAAAAAAAAAAACATTAAATGCACTTCTAAGAAAAAATATTTTATAAGTTATTTATGTTAAACCTGTTGCTAACTCATTTCATTGCATTTAATGTCATTAGAAGAGTGTATAATCAATTGTTTGAGTGTAAAAATGAATGCAACTAATATGACTACAATATAACTATTATGTGCAATTAATATGACTTTGATTTCAATGTTAACTTTTGTAATATATTAGTATCTCATTGATGAGAAATTATTACCATTGGTTCTACAAAGTCATGCTTTGACAGTGTTTCTCATTTGAGTTCTAATTTGCATATTCATTTTTTAAAAGGATTAAATTTTCTTAAGTTTTTCGTCAAAAGGTGGAGTCGCTGTATGATTTAAAAATTCTGTTTACTTTTTAACAGAATTTTTTTTTCTGTCAGACATCTTTAATTCACAGTGTTGCTTGTTTTATACAATTTAACAAAATATATGTAAATAAACATTTTTAAACTTTAAATATAAGTTAATATTTATTAACAATTCATCATATTTAATAATCAAAGCATTAATTATTTTCTTTTGTTGTTTAAATGCTTTTATTTAACTTAGAAGTGTTTTGTTTGTCATGATAAAAAAATACTAATAGCTTTATTTCTCGGGAGTTCGTAAGAAGTTCAAGCATCTGAATTGTGAGGGCCAGAATTGAACCACATGACCGTGTGATCCTAGGCAGATGCTTTACCAACAGTGCCAAACCATATAGGGTGTTTTTCATGATTAAATTTTGTAATCAATTTTTAACATATTTATATCAAATAATATTCCTTCAAATTTTGTATGCATGTTGGGTATTGACAATAACATTACAATACATTGAAATATTTCAGAGTTGTCCTTCCAGTTTTTCAGTGTAATAATGTTAGTGGGCAATTTCAAAATGCATACTGTTTCAGTAAGTTCACAGTAATGCATGGGATGATGGAATATTGTTTTTACAAAAGATGTTTTCATTGACTAATCATTAAAAAGTGTTTACAATCAATTGAAAGAGAATGAAAAACAAATGAAGAGTAAAATCTTAATTTCTCTTGATTCTTTCTAAAAGTTGACTTTGTAAACATAAAGTCTCAAAATTGATTTTTACTTCCCAGAATTCAATTCAAAAAACTAAAATTACAATATTGCTATTGTAAATTTGAATATAAATAATTACAAAAAGTCTATTGCAAAATATTTGATAACTGAAAAGTAAAAAATAGTATATATGAAAAATATTTTATAAAACACACTTTTATTTAATTTGAGAAGTAATTACACTAAAAACCATGACATATTTTTTTTTACTTGGACTACAATTTGGGTTGGTATCTTTAAGTTGAAATAAAAGTGACAAGCTTCCATAAATTAAAATCACTGTGATTAAAATAATTAACTTATGAATCCCACCACCACCACCACACACACACTTTTAGTTTAAGTTAAATATACTTTCAAATTATAGTCCAAGATAAGTTTGTTGGTCTTTAGTGCATTACTCTTCAAATTAAAGCCAAGCATTTATCTAATTCTTAAATATTAGGAAAAAGATCCAAATCTTCAGACACCTAAGAGCTGAGTTTGAAGACATGTAGGTGTCTGAAGATTTGGATCTTTTTCCTAATATTTAAGAATTAGATAAATGCTTGGCTTGAGTTAATATTTTGAATCTAATGTCCTAGCTCCTCACTGATGAGAGCCATAAGCTTGAAACCGGTCTGGTGATAGGGACCATCATAGATAAAGGCTTCAGGTATTTTCTCTTGTAGCATTTATCATAAAAAAATAAAATAAATAAGCTTGTTTAGCAGGCTCTTTATATATTACATATTGGTAATACAAGCTATATAGGTCATGTGACGTATGACTGATTTTTACTAATCTTCAAATTAAAGAAAAATATCTTTCATAAAATATTATTTAAGTTCATAAGATAATCACTCATGTTAACGATCAAAAACATAATAAATATGTAAATTTTTAATTTTTTTATGAGATTATTTTAAAAGAATATGTATTTTATTTTCTATTTTAAGTCTAAAATATATTATATAAATACACTCATGTAGGTTTAAATGCTTTTATGTGAGAGTAAATTCAAATGGTTATCAGACTAAGCTATTACTTGTTGAAAAATTAACGCTTATTTTATTTTTTCGATATTAAGCACAGATAATGGTAAAAAAAATTAACCACAGAAGCTTATTCCAATCTCTTTGCCCTCAGTGTAGGAAAACAAATTAATTAAATTTACAAAGGAGCAGGATAGCTAGAAAAGATAAAATTTAAATATCCACACACAAAAGCTACTCAAACTTTTAGAATAGACTAGTCATATTACACAATATACATCTGTACATATTTACAAAAATGATACTTGTGTATTATCCTATCAACCAAGCTCAGCAGTTTTTTTTTTCAGGGGCATACAGTAGATCTTTCAAAGAAAATGGCTGAAAAAAAGTGATCGTATTTAATATTTCCAGTTGTTTTTTTTAATAGTGTCATTTCAAAAAAAAGAAAAATTTATCCAAAAATTATTTATGATATTTATACATTATTTATTAATATTTTTTGTATCAATTCAATTTATTAATATAAAAATGAAAAATATATAATAAATGTAAATTTAAAAAATATATGAAATCTTTTATTCATTATTTATAAAGAAGGGTAATTAAGTATTTATGTTGGCAGTCTGAAATCCCTAATAGCCCACAGAATTACAGCAAATGAATCTTCTTCTTTGTGTAGTTGATACACCACAAATTTGGCTAAATAGAAATCCATATATTGTCATGCAGTTCACTGGTGTTTTTTTTGTTTCCCATTTGGCCAGACTTTGTAGTCTTTTTATGTTTTGTGTATGCATGCAGTAGTTAGATTAACAAAGTTATAGCAGTGGTTTACTTGGAAATATTCAAATCCTGCATTTCTTAATTTATCAGTTTTATAGGCCTTCCAACAGTCCAATTATATGAAAGATCCATCTACGACATTTTCTTTTATCCCATCCACACTAATTTTAAACAAAGTACAGAAAGGTTTCAAGTGTGTTGGTATTTAGACATTATAATATAAATAAATAAAAAATTGAAATAAACTTTCTAAGTGGAATTTATAATTGATTTATTATTTTTTTAAATTTAAAATAAAATTGGCAAAAAAAGACAAAACAAATATGTATAGGGTCATGAAACTGTATAATTAAAGAAAATGTCTGCTGAGCTTGATTGAAAAAATAATTCACAAGTACCAAAAAAATATTTTAATATGAATTACTTTAATTTTTAAATTTAATTTAAATATTAAAATTTGATACCTATATTACCTAAAGATGATATATAAAATAGTTTTGATGTTTCAAGCTGTAAATGTGTTTATTTTTTCACTTATGATTATTTTACAACACTATTATTCCCTCATAGGCTTAAAACTTATGAGTAGAAGCTTATCAGATATGTAGTATAACAGTATATGGTTTAGTATAGTGGTAGTAACAGTTTTTGGAACACAAAGACCATGTATTGTGGTTTAGCTCTGCCATTTATAAACTTATGAAATCCTGAGACATAAACCATTTGGCTATTTATTCATTTATTTATTACCGGATTTTTTTTATTTTTTTTATGGACTACATATCTCAAATTGAAATTTATGTTGATTTTTTTTTTATACCTTTAGAAATTCCATCATAACCAAATTTACACTGTTAATATCTTATACTATCCTTTGTGGTTAAATGCTATAGCAAATTGGGGGAAGGGGATCTCAGAATTAAAAAGTTCCATGATTGACTCTAATGGAACATAAATTACTTTTTTGTTTTGAAAAATCAATTAATTCAATGAACTGAGCAATCTTTTCAGTAGAAATGCTCAAAATCATTTCACTAGAGGTACTCAAATATATTTCCCTAGAAATGCTTAAAAATATCTTCCACAAAAAATGCTCAAACATCTACCAAAAGTGTTAAACATTTTTTACTAAATGTGCTTGAACACCATCTAAAGTTGCTTAGATATTTTTCCCTAGAGTGCTTAAACTTCTTTCACTAGAAATGCTTAAATATCTTTCATTAGAGAAGCTCAAATATCAATTACAAAAGATAGTTACACATCTTCTATTGGAGATATTTAAACATCGTCCATAAAGGTTGTCCAAACATTATCACTAAATTATGATTATATCTTTCACCAGAAGTGCTCAAACATTTTCCATTAAAGGTATTACACAACTTCCATTAGAGATGGTCAAGCATCTTCCATTAGAGGTGCTTCAATATATACCATTAAGGATGCTTAAAGAACATTGACTAGAGATAATTACACATCTTTCACTAAAGATGCTTAAAAATCTTCATATTCTTAAATATTTTTTATTAAAGGAATTTAAACATCTTCTATTAGAGACGTTTAAACAGCTTCCACAAGAGATCACAAACATAGTCCAATAAATGTATTTACACATACATAGAAATGCTTAAACGCCTTTTGTTAGAATTAGTCAAACTTCATCCATTAAAAATGGCTACATATTTTACACTAAAGATAGTTGCCTATCTTTAATAAGTCATGCTTATACAAAAGTGCATAAACATCTTTCACTTAGAGGGATTTTAAATATATTCCACCAAATGCACTCATACGTTTTCCACTAGACATGCTTAAATATCTTCCACTAGAGTTATTTAGTCATTTTTCATTAGAGGGTTTAAACATCTTTCATCAGATGTGTCCAAATATCACATAACTTTCCACACAACCATTTATATGATTAATAATATCTATATTGAGTAGCTAGATTATAGAGTGCTTATTTATAAGTGATTTCTTTCATGTCAGCAGCAAGATATCATGGCGAAAAGCATATAAGAAAACAATCGTCAATCACTCCTACATCATATGGTAGATTTTTGGGTATAGATAGAAAAAAAAAGTTTCACTAAGAATGCATATAAACTTAATAGCTAATAGTTATTAAAAATAAATTATCTTTTTATGTATAGATACTGTTTTTGAATGAAAGACAGAAGCAAGCATAAGTAACATGGAAGACACGATATGCCCTATGTAGTTTAATACCGTAATATACTAGCAGATAGGAGCTAAAGATCATATCCAGTTCTGACGCTCGAATTTCTTAGGAATTCATGAGCTATAACGCCGTTTTATATTTATGGCAGTGGTATATTTGATTTGTTATTACTAATTCTGTATGTGGTCGTTACTAAATAACCTGAATTGTTTTATTTTATTTCTTTACAAAGAAAATCTCTGCTTAATATATATATAGGCATAAAAGTCTTTGAATGAATTTAAATAATACTACACGCACACATATATTTGTTAAAATAGTAGTTCAACTTATTCATTCTACCAACTTAAATAAATAAAATTAGTAAATCTGTTTTGATGGAAAAAATAGTACATTTTACGGAATGTATTAGATCCCATAGCAAGACCTATTTTTAACCGAGGACAATCTCCCCTGGAACACTTTTGTAATGAATTAGTGATAATGAGAATGCCAAACATCGTGATACACTTTTGACCTCCTCTTTTATTTCTGAATCCTTCTTTTCAACAACTTTCAATCTTTTCTTCATTCTCTTCTTTAGCTCAACTACTCCTCTTCTAAAAAAAAATCTGTCCCGTTATATATCAATTCTGTGCCCAAGTTCCCACAGTTTACAAGTCGTCCGTCTCAGTTGCTTCAATAACTCTATAGGGAAGAATCAATCATATATTTCAATCTCTTTCAGAAGAATCATAAGGACTCAGAAAAAAGAAGGAGGGAGAATAGTTTGGATAATATAATGCCCCCAGTGCTTCTGATTATTATTAAGGTGCGTCTTCTGAATTTTATGCATTCCAACATAAGAGTTCGTAATACAATGGCTGACCTGTGCATCATATGACCCATAAATCATGTGACCTTTAAAATTTTCAAAATGCAATCTGAATGCATAGAAATCCAAAAGAAAAAAAAAGATCAATAGAGATTTTTAAAAACTAATAAAAGAACTTGATGAAAAGTTGTGTTATCTTTTATGCCTGAATAATTTACAGAGAAAGAAAATTTCTCAATATTAGTGAATACATGAGGATGACTAAGGAGAAAGTTAATAATAATTCTAATCTAATTCAATACCCAATATAATAATAAGGAAAGATAATAAAGTAATAAAATTAATAATATAAGATCAATAATCCAATTAAATGTAAAAAATATTACTCAAAACAGCTGGCATATTTTTAAATAAATTCTTAACAGCATAACATATTCTGCGATATGAAAACGGAAAAAAAAAAAAAAAACACTTTTCACGCTCAGTGCATACAAGTGAAGATTATATACATGCACACAAACAGATTAAGAGACTCGTGGCATAGTAATTAGACCATCCTCTACCCTGCTAAGGTCTAGATTCTACAAACGGGCCGGGTGAATATTGGTGATTATTTATCTTTTCAACATATATCTGTTTAAGTGTATCAGTGTTATTAGATAGAGTGGAGAGTGGTGGGGTGTGTGAAAGTCTGTGTTCATATACCCTATATATTACATATATAGACACAGGTATATAATAAGCCTGTGTTTCAGTTATTAAATCAGAAACGTAGAGTTTTTCTTCAGGTAGACGGCCTATAACCACAGAGCAAGCTGTTCTATAATAATTGATAAATGGAAATAGTGTATTTTTAACAAGAGGATAAAAATCTCAGGTTAATTCGGATTGATTACATAATTGATTTTATGCTGATTGTAAAAAAAAAAAATACGATTGCTATTATCAGCTGGGGGGGTAGTCCTTATAATATCTCAACAGTACTTTCACACATCTTTTGTATTTATACGAGTATATGATAATAAAAAAAATTGTATATGTATGTATTATATACATATACATGGGGTGTAATATATATTATACATTTTAAACGATTTACGCTGTATAATAAGAGCCATCCACTATTAAGCAAAAAGATTCTCAATCAATTCGATATGTATAAAAAAAATTAAATCTGAAATTATCTGATTATCAGAATAAAAACCAGTTATTCTCAACAGTTTAATAAGAGATAGAATTAAGAACTAATAGTTCCCGATTTGAATATTTCTTCAGAGATAAGGAAGAAAGGGAGTAATTAGTTTAATCAACTTAATAAAATGATTGTGCCTATGCTACTTATGTAACGATTTAGACATCACATTTTCCCAAGAAATAGATACTTTAATGCTCTGCCTATCATTTTATTGTTGCACTGTCACGTGATCACATAACGAGCCAATAAATAATTCAATCATCTGGTCATCGTTTTCAACCATTATCAATCAACTGCAGGATGGCCTCTCCAAATTTAATGCCACAGATCTGATCTATTGCCTTCTACTTTGATTTCATTCTGGCAAACTTTCTTATTTCATCCATCCATCCATCTCTCATGGAATCTCTTTTTAGATCTTTTACAATGTTTGGACATCAGCTTAATACTTCAGTTGTAAAAATACACTATCATTTTTTGTTGTTGTAATAAATCCAGACCTTCCCATTTTAATCTTATCTATTTGTTTTTCATCCATGCATTTTGCCTTTGATTCCTTTCTTGGTCTGAACTGTTTGTATTGTTATGTCAAGTGTCCATGTATCAGATCCATATATAAAAGCTGGTAAAACACATCTATTTAATCTTTTCTTGTCAAGATTGTAGGAAAAAAACTTGAATAAAAATTTAATCAACAACAATAGTGAATTTATGAAATGAAATTATGCATAACTATGTTGAACTATTTTCATTATCTAATATTAAATATTTAGTGTTTAGAAAAAAAAAATTCAACTTTATTTAAACATTCCTGATACATTCAAATTTTGGAATAGCACACAGTTTAGTATATAACACATTTCTAGTTGTATTATTCTTCTCTCTTCTTCAGATGTTGCAGACTTGGTCAGTGACATTAGTAGCATGGGAAATGAACCTGGATCTTTAGATTTGTTAATAATGAATTTAAGATAATGCTCTAACCAGATGAGCTATACTGCCAACAGCTACAGTCAATATAAATTTCATATCCTTATCTGTGAGGGTCCTCCTAATTTCTCCACTTTTTTCTTAAGAGTAATATTAATTAGTTTCTTCCAAACATCATGTAATATAATACTGGATTGATGGAGTTATCTGTATTCATCATGTGAGCAGCTTCTTTGAATTTTCTTCTTTGTACTTTTTCCTCTATTACATTAGATACATCTGTTTTCATCTTTCTGATCATCTGTTTGTGCTCTTCCAATCACTTTTCAATGGGACAACTGGTATCATCAATATACATCCTCTCACATTCATGCACTATTTCATATGTGCAGTTTTTACTTATCAGCATTTTGAGTTTAGATTTTGTAGATGTTAAAATTCCTCATAGCATATATAACTTTTGAGAGTTATTCCAATGTTATGTTCATGGCAGATTATCTTTAGTTTGTTTGGTATTCCTGATATGTATGGATATACTACAGCACCAATAATGGGTTTTTTTCTTTTGGTTTTTCTATTATTAACAGTTTGATATATTTAGAAAGTTTAGATAAAGTTTTTTAAAAAATTGTTTTAAAGACATTTAATATTAGATAATGAAAATAATCTAATAAATCTTCAGACCAATACTAAAGTTGTGCTTGTATGGGTTTTTTTAATTAAAAATTTTATCAACTGAATTATTTATGTTAATTTTTTTTCTCAAACAACTATTGATTAAGGTAATAAAATACTAGAAAACCGAGAGACAACATTTGATCATTGTCAGTGATATTTAGATTTTTCTTGCCCCTATTTTTAATCCAGCTTACTCTAGCATATTAATATGCACAGTTGAATACTGAGAGGCTTCTGTAAACAAATTGGAAAATATCATAATTTGTACTAGCATAAAACAATCAGTTTATGCAATGTTCTAAAATATGAGATTAATGGTCAAAGATTTCTTGATTAGAGCAGGTCTTCATAAGATTATAACACAAAAGAATAGTTAAAGAAGATTTATATGACAATAAATAGCCAAATTATACAATGTTTTAAGATTTTAAAGCAGAAGAAAGATCTCAAGATTTCTTGTACTTCAGTAAAACATTCAGATTGCTCAATGTTCTGAAATAAGACAAAAAATATGTATTTCTCATGCCAGAGTAAAACAGTCAGATGACACAGAATTATAAAAGTGGTAAAATATGTAAGAAAAGCCATCGGACTTTTGTACCATAATAAAATAGCCAGTACATAATGTTCTAAAACAGAAACAAAAAGTTATAATTTTGCCCTGCAGAACAATAGCAAATTATTTAGAATTCTAGAACAACTAAAGAAAGATAACAAAACATTTTATACCGCAGTAAAGCAGTCACATTACAATAGTCTAAAACAGAGAATAGTCACAAGAATAACTATCGTAAAATAACCATATTACACAACTTTGAAACAGGGCAAAAATGTCTTATGCATCACAAAAATAATTAGATTATACAGAGTTGCAGAGTTACTATTTATAATGCATATACTAAGCAAAGAATATAACAAAAGAAAATCTCTACGTAAATTAATAATCACTTTAGAGAATTAGACTTAAAAATAATTAAAGAAGGACTAATCATTAAATTAACGAAGAAATAGAAGGATTATTTAGCTTTGTCCAGATTGTCTCTACTGAACATACAGAAAAAGGATGTATGACTGCATTTACAGGTCTAACTAATCTTATTATAAATTCCATAACCCTCCCAAACTTGTGATGATTATTCAGATAAGTATAAATAGTAAGCAGTATAAATAGTAAACGTCATATAGCATTATAATAATACAGAAATATATTTATCTCCTGTAAATGTAAGGCTGATTCACATTAGATTCTACCATTTAATTTTTAGGTTTCAAACTAAAGAGAAAAGTCAAAAAATTGTTTTCTACACCACAGTAAAACAGCCAGATGTACAAGGTTATAAAGAAAGATTATAAGATTTAAAGTACTTACAGCAAAATATTCAGATAACACAGGGTTCTAAAACAATTTGAAAAATGTTGTAAGGATTATTCTTGTTTCACTATAAAACAGCTGTAATACACAGGGGTCTAAAGCAGAGAAAGAACAGGAGTTTTTGTTCTACAAAAACATCCATATTGCATTGGGTTCTATAAATAGAAGGATAATAGCCACATGGAGAACAGCCACATGACACTTCTCAAATCTTCACCACCCAGCAATTTAATTAAGCCTGAAAAATTCTGCCTTCTATAAGAGATTGCTGGAGAAATCTTTGTTTTGTGTGGGAATATTTAAGTTATTTTGCTTTTGACTATATTTTATCCAAGCATGATGATAGACTAAGCAAAAAAAATAAGAAAGCATTATAAAAGAAGTTCTAGCAAGCAATATTTTGAAATAACTAGTTACTGCAGCCAAAAGATATATATCTAATCACTACAAACCAGTCCACACTTAGACAATCCCAATATAGATAGTAATCAACAATCTCAAACTGTTGTCAAGGCAATCTCCTTTTAAGAATAAAGGTTAAAATGAGGTTATCTTGACAACAGTTTGAGATTGTTGCTTATTAACTATATTGGGAGTCTTGAGTGTTGACTGGTTTCTAATGGTTATTTATAAACCCATTTTTCCTTGAGTGTTATTACATTTATATGTATGTATTCTATTTTAAAAAGTTTTTTCCCCATCAATCCTAGGCATGCTCTCTGAAATATACTCTAGGCATGGGTTCTAAAATAAATATAAAGGTGTTTGAAATCAATGAAATTGAAGCAGCAGCAGGATTTGCCCTTTGAACTGTATCATATCCTAATTTGCAAGATGTAGATCAGGAAAATTATTTGAATAAATTATCTTAATAGAAATCAACTTTTAGCTGTGAATGCTATTTTGAAATTGGTATTCAATGCTTTTATATAGACCAGTTATAAATTGAAAAACATTTATGTGCATCATGTTAATTTAAAAGATTGCTTTAATTAATTAAAAAAAATAATAAGTTTCATGGACTAAAAAAACAGCTACTTTATAACCTAAGACTTATCAGAAAATCTTTCATTTCAGAGTATGTTCCAGAGCTCTTAATTCCAATCTTGCTTTTCACTTTCAAAGCTATTAATTTATTTTTTTTAAAAAAAACAAGTGAAAAATATTACCATATAAGAAAAACACTATTGCAAACAATGTTATATATTAGCAAACATCACATGATCACATCTCCAATACTAGCACATAATTGTTTATAAACAAAGCAAAGCAAAACTCCATACAGTAGTGTCACCTGTGCTAAACAGAGTAATCAATGGATGCCAGAAGGCTAGATGCAGTGCTCTCAGATCCAAAGCTCCTCACTGACGAAGGCCACAATCCAGAAACTAGTCTGGGGATATTGGATGAGTAGGCATTAGATAGGGATTTTATGCACAAGCCTTCTGGCATCCATTGATTACTCCGTTTAGCACAGGTGGCACTACTATATGGAGTTTTGCTTTGCAATGTTATATATTGTGAAAAAATTTTATGAAACCCACATTATTACATTTTTATAATTTTAAACTAAATTTAAAGCATTTTTTTTTCCTTTCATAAATATTAAATAATTAATTTTTTTAAGTTGAATTAAGAAACTTAGCTAAATGTATGCCTACAACAATTAAAAATACTGTATAGGAGTTCCTAGTATTAATTATTTTTAAATAAATATGTCATTATTAACAGGCACTTGTAGATATGAATGACGAATTTATCTTCAAAAAAAAAGGGGAGAGATAAACAATGTGTAAAGTAAAAGAGAAAGTTTATAATGACTTTACAGTTCAATATGTTTACATCATGAATATGAAGTTGGAATCATGGATAAATTTCTAGTTACATGCCAATCTGAATCCATTTTACCAAAATTGAAAATATGTTCAAATTATTTGAAATTTGTAATGAAACTAAATAATTAATAAAAATACTATATTTGTACTTTGATACAAAATACAAAATATAGCCAAGATGGTAAGTTCATTCCCTTGAAATCTCATGTTACACAAAATCATGTTATAGAAGTCTATAAGAATCAGATCCTTAAAGCTTTGGTTAAAATAGAAAAATATAAAACAGAGAAGTTGAAGATAGAATTAACTCCTATAGTGCTTAAATAAATAAATTATGTCATTACTCATTTAAATTCCCAAACAATCAGCATTCTTATTTATAATATGCAGAGAGATTTGTTCTCTCCAATGTAAAAATCTACATCTTAATTCTGTTTACATTTTAGTTTATAAAATGCTAGTTAGCTAAGCTTTGACCCCATATCTCAACATACTAAAACACTCTTTCTTAGTATTAAAAGATGTCTAATTTCACCCACAGTACCACAGTGACTTAGCTAATTTGTTTTTTAATATATACTGTAAGAATTTATCATTATTAAAATATGATCAATAATTGGTATATACTAGCATTTGTGTTACTACTCCTCTATATCAAGTTGGACCTTTTTTTAACAATATATATAAAAAATTGTTCAATTAAGTCATTTTTATCATAGAATGTAAATAAATAAACCAAATGAAGATAATTTAAAGCTAAATTATTTACTATAAAACTACAATTTAAGATTTTTTTAAAAAAATTGTTTTCTAAAAACACAAATAATAAGAGGAAACTAGCTAAATGTATATAAAAAAAAAAAATAATCGAATAACTTTACGGCTTGGGAATTTGTAAAAAATTAAAGTGCCAGAAATGACACAACTGGAATTGAACCAAAGACCTTATGCTCCAGAATCTAACACTTTACTACTAGTGCTTAACCATATGGAGCAATGTACATGATGTCACAATATAAGACAGAATCACATTGGTCTACAATAAAACTGGATTTTATTCTAAAATAGTAAAAAATACCCTCAAAACAAAAATTTACAAATGATAAAATATATAAATAAAATAATTTATAGAAATATTTTTAACAATGACCTTCTAGCATACAATGATTACTATGGCTTTCACTAGGTGGCGATATTCCATAGAGAAGGTTGTTTTTTATGAAACAAATAAAATTATTTCAATGTGCACAATTTTTCTAAAAATAAGACAAAATATATTGATGTATTATTTAATCATATTGATAAGAAAGTCATCTGATATGTATGCCCTCTAGTGTCATTGGAAGGTTAAATCTAAATTTACAAGGTAGAGGTCATTTCTACTCATTTTAATAATCTTGTAAATAAAAGACAAATGGTAGAATATGTAAGACTAAGATAAAAATGATATTCAATATAATAATAATTGAAGTGACAAACCCTTTAAGTCCTAAATTCTGGCTATATTAATATGATGCCTTTTAGATCAAATAACAATACACTATGAACAAAAACAAATCCACTTCCATACATTTCTCAAGCTTCTTAAAAAGCAGAGAATCAATATTGATATTTATTAAGGCAAATTTCAATACAGTAATGATGTTACCACTGCTCATTCAAATCAGCTTATAATCTAAATTCATAGGGTAGAATGTATTTCTACTCATTTTAATAATCCTTGTAAAGTAACAACTTATGATTACATGTGTCCTAACATCAATGTTCTGGTCATATTAATGCAATTTTCTATACACCAAAGTAATATATACTATGAATGACAAACAGGTCCATTTTTATTCACCTGTGTTTTTATTTATAAAAAACAATAACCAAATGATTAGTTACTCTGGAGGTCATGTGATATTCAAGCACCTGATATGATGAGTTGAGCTCCAATCTAAAAAAATTTAGCTCTAAGATCTATCATTCTCCCATTGAGCTAATCTGCATGGGATATGAAAATAATCTTGATGTCAGATTATAGACAGCACATAAAAAAGTAGCAGGGTTGGACTATGATATATAGATCTTGGATCAAATATACACTCCTTTATCATTGTGCTAAACTCACAAGTCACAAAATGGCTTAATGCTTAGAATTTTAATAAGCAATTCACACACTGGATGTAAAAGAGGTGCAGTCATAAACTATGGGCTAGAGTGTCAGATTATATCATTTTACCCACTGAATTAAGCCCTTTCCAGAAAAAAATGCACTATACATATTGAGAAAAGAAACCAGCTTACTGTATAGCATAAAATTCTTTTAATTATTCCAGTAAATAGTTCTGATAATTTCAGACACATATAACAATGTTTTATATATAATGTTTTATATGTTACTGTGAATTATATTTTTTATTTTATGTTGTATTAGAAACAATTATTTAATCTCTCAGCATGACTTAGTAAAATAATGATATCAAACTTAAAAGATAAGTGTTTTTGGATCAAAGCTCAACCTATCATTTCCAGTGAGCAAATGTCATATGACCTCCAAAGCAATGCATCACTCAGTAGTTACTAGTAAAAGTGGAATATTATTCCAAAACTATTTTCCAAACAAAATTTCAAATATTAATCTTTTAGTACAGTGTTTCCCAAACTTTTTACACTTCTGTGACCCTTTTAAACCAATATCTATAATATTACATAATATTATATAATATCTACAATATCCTTTGTTTTTAAAATGGCACTTTACCCTTTTCAAAGGAGATACTAAAAATGTTTACTGTTCACTATGAGGCAACATCTCTAAATAAATTTTAACATATAACTTTACTTCTGAAATGTTGGATATATTTTGTTCTGTAATTCCTCTAATTTTTATAGATTTGAATTGTAAACTTTGCCTTTTTCCAGCATTACTGAATAATTTCTGTGTACTACTAAACAGCTAAATGTATATCACCAGGTTGATGCATACCACTAGTTAAGAATCAGTTTTAGAAGAAATAAGTTTGTAGACTTACAAATAAAATTATAAAAAGAACATTCAGTAAATACCTATAAATTAATCATCATAATTACAGAGAAGTGACTGCCTTTTTTAAATCATACCAAATTTTAGGGTTATATTTAGGGGGTAAATGTCTATTCTTGACATTCAAAAATTTCCCAAATCTAAAAGAAAATAGCCTGGCAACTTAAATTTTTGAATTAATGATGTTTTACTTGTATTTAATTAACTTTTTTCATTTTTATACTGATGAAATAAGTCAACAATGATGCTTTGAAAAAAAACCTTTTAATGTGAGTTTGCTAATCATCATTAAAATAATGATGATCCTGGGGATGAGCATTTCACAAGTTCACATTAATAATTCACATAAAACTTAAACTCTGAAAAATACAGAATTCAGCTGTGATCCATAAATCTTAATCTCCAGAGTTTGTCAGTCTTCCACTATTTTAAACTATTTAGGATAAATAAATAATGAAATGGTTTGTCACTCAGGAGGTCACATGATAATTTATCCAAAGTTTAAGTAATAGAAGTGGCAGATGTGAGCTGTAATTGGTGGATGTTGATAATAATGCAGTAATTATATGTTAAACCATCAAACATCACATGATCACCATCTCTATACTAGCACATAATTTGTTGTAAACAAAGGCAAAATTCCCCATACAGTAGTGCCACCCTGTGCCAAACAGAGTAATCAATGGATGCCAGAAGGCTTGTGCATAAAATCCCTATCTAGTGCCTACTCATCCAATATCCCAAGGCTCCTCACTGATGATGGCCACAAACCAGAAACTAGTCTGGGGATATTGGATGAGTAGGCACTAGATAGGGATTTTATGCACAAGCCTTCTGGCATCCATTGATTACTCTGTTTGGCACAGGGTGGCACTACTGTATGGGGAGTTTTGCCTTTAATTATATGTTGGAGTATTTTCATCATCTAATATTATTAAATGTCCTCAGAAAAATGTAAATTTTATTTAAACTTTTCAAATAAATCCATCTGTTAATAACAGTATGCAGATTAATATATAACAGAATGTTTTATGTGGTATTACTCTCTTATTTTTCAGGAGTTTCTGAGCTGAACAGTGACTGTACTGGCAAGAAAATTGAACCTGTATTTTTAGATTCATGGATATTAAACTTCATGGATATTTTTCTTTCAAAAGCAATGATCAATAGAAATTTTATATTCTTAACTATGAGAATCCTTAAGCATCAGCTGAAATTTGATATTCATGAATCTAAAGGTGCAAGTACAATTCCTATATGGGCACTGTCATTAGTCAGGCCACCAGCCCTTGAAGAAGACAATAATAATATCACTCAAAATACTGAATTTTTCTAAATATATTTAACAATTAATATCAATCATATGATGAAATAGTCCAACATATACTCATAGTTAAAATTAAAATACCATCACACAAACTTTTAGTCAAAGAATTAATGAATTCATATGAAATTCAAACATTAGATATCAGAATAAACATTAGAAATAAGAAAATTTTTATTCATGCAAACAAAGATAACTTTTGCCTTTGATGTCGCCAGGAAGCTATCAATTACTGCTAAGTGACAATCTTCCTGGTGCTAAATAAGTTTTCTTTAGTACCTGTAATAACTCAGGGAGATTGTCAATTAGCAGTATTTGATAAGATTTCTGGAAACATCAAACACAAAGGTTATAGCTGTTCACGTGGATAAAAATGTTTTTATACATTATTTATTAGAATAATAATTCATAGAAAATATTTAATTCAATTAGATATCAGAGTTGAGCCAGAATATACAGCTACTTTAAAAATATATAAATCAATAATTAGATGCACAATCGAATTTTTATCATTACTTAACTTCCTCAATATATAATGTTAGCATATATAAGAATTAAAAAATAAATATATATTAATGAATAAATTTGTTATTTTCATAAAAAATAAAAAAAACATTACATGATGAATATTAACATAGGCGGAAAACATATCTTATTTAGGACAATTATACAGTGAAAACTAAACAGAGCAAAGAAGAAAAAAAATTTAATCGTGTAAATAAAATTGTTGTGCTCAATCTTGTTCAAAATCCATTATTAATATTGGCAAATAACAGATGTTGTTTAGGGCCATAGTAGAGGGGAAATTAAACTGAGTAAAGTAATAATAAAAAAAAGTATTTTAATTACTTAAATAAAACTTTTGTGGCCAATCTGCCATTCTGTTGTTTAAATAGCATATGACCTCCTAAGCAACTAATCATATAAATATTATTATTATTATTAAAAGACAATATATTAATGATTGAAAAATGTTCAGAACTATAATCAAATTAATCTCTGTACTATTTAATCATATTATTGTTTTTTCCTCCGTTTGTATTTGTAATTCAAATTTGCGTTCGTTTGTTCACGTATATATGTGTAACCTAAACTGCACTCAGCTTTAGAATATAAAGAAGAAAGAAACAACTTCGTTATGTATATTTAAGTATGTGTGAGTGCGTGCAGAAAAGATAAAGCAAAGCCTGTTATAATGCAAAGACTTTCCAGAAGGTCTTCGTAGAAATTAACACAGGAGAAAAGTTCTCACCTAGGCTACTGACTATCACGTGATGATGGTTTGGAATATTTTCATTATTGTTTTTATCTTCTAGCTAACAATGACTAATACCCATTTACTGACCAACATTGGAAAATCAGCTGAGTTGGTCAAAGATCATATATTGAAAGAAAAAGCCAAGACTGTTGAAAAGTTTATTCAGTCTGGCTTTGAATCAAGGTAGAGGGATACTAAGTTAATATGCAACATTTTTAATTATTTAGACACATCTTTTCTCTTTATAGGTATAAAATTACAAATTTTATTAAAGAAATAAATACTATAATTTACTCATTATTATAATTTTTAACCAATTAGTGTTTTCTTTTTTCGCACTTTCTATGCTTGTTTTTTTTTCATTGTATCTTTTTTTTTCTCTGCTGAATTAATATTAAATATACGACTGATAAACCCATCACGTAGGTTCAAATATGGAAGCGGATAATTCCAGTTCTTTTCCGTTAAACTCACGATGTCATCTGCAGTCCTGCTAATACAATTATTATATTAGAAAACTCCCTTCACCTGCCTTTAAATTTAACCCAAGCTTTCACATTATCTTTTTTTTTCCTTGCTGGAAAATGAGATATACTGAGGCACACCTGATTTTGTCACACCTGTGTTGATGAGTAAGTAAAGATTAGATAAGTAAAACAAGTCTCTTACCTCTGTCAGTTAAAAAAAGAGAAAAAAAACCTGTCATTAACATAAGATGGATGTTTGTTTAAGGATCTGAAAAAAAGCGTATAAGAGCAGATCTATTTATATAAGTAACTTTTTCTAATAAATATATCCATCAGTTAATTTATCCACTAGTGATAGTTTATTAATATTTTTCAAGTTTTGCATGCTATTTTATATATTTTATGCTAATAATATTTTTTGTTACAGTTTAAGCGAAAACCAATAGTAAATAGGATGTCTCTGATCGCTATTCTAAGATAAACAATGTTAATCAGTTGATGAATACCAATAAGGTGACCATAAAAACGATGATTGTATTATGACTACTCCTCATTGAGGATTGGGAAGCAGTCATATTGTTATGGGCGTTGAACCTATCTTTACTGATATCAGCCAAGCGTCTGATGATTGATTCCTTTGTTAAAACTCTTTGTCGTTAAAAAAATATAACTTTCCCGATTATAACATACAACATATCCACTTTTAAGTAATAATGTGTTTCACTGACGTATTTCATCAGTAAAATAAGCAGACTTATTATGGAAACACACATGGAAACTGATATGTGTTTAGAATAAATGAAATACTTCTATTAAAATCAAAACGAATTGTGTAATTAATACTTGCAGAGCTATAGTTTTAATATTGGGAATGAAAACATTTAAGTGCCGTTTATTAGTCATTATTTAAGTAAAATATAAGAAGTCATGTTATAATCTAATCCTGCATTGTGAGCTCACGTGACTAGTTTCAATGAAACTTCTTTCATACATTGTGCCAATAACCAAATTAACCACATATAAATAATAATTTAAATCTCAGTTAAATAATAAGCCAATGGATCACTTAACTACCCTAATGTATTAATTGTTTTAATCGGTTATGTTATACACACATCTAATTCAAATGGTGAGGTTTCTATAAAAGCAATTCCTAATTGATTAGAAAATAACAAGGTTCATACTTAAATTAAATTTCATACAGTAAATAAAATCTTTTTTACAGATGTTTGTATACTATAGCAAGGTTTATAAAAAGTCAAAAATGATCATAATTTTTACTTATCCAAAGTATGATTAATCACGTGTTTATTAACTATAAAGGGCATTATATTTAATAGTTGTTTATATTTTATTTTTTACACTTTGAAATATAGCAAGTGAAATTTGTTTAATATAAATTCAAGTAATTCTCTTTTGCAATTAGTGACGTCATAGTTTAGTACAGCTAATAAAAAGATTTTTCTCCATGGTCATAATTCCGAATTTGGTAATTACATATCATCTTATCTTAATTAACTATTAAGCTAATAGAGGATGCTTAAATCAACTTTATTTATAATATTAATAATAAAAAATATAACAATAGATTAAGATGTTTATAAAAGTTTTATATACATTAAATTGATAATATTTTCATTCTGTTTATTCTATTCTCTTAATCAATCTATTCCATATTTGGAAAGATCTATTGATTGACTATCAAGTTTAATCCACAATTTCTTTTCCTCATCTTCCAACTATATATTTAATATTTAATTACTAATAAATCAATACTAATATATTGTAAATACCGAATTTTAAGATGTAATTAAAGAGGATTTGAACACGGACTTTCAAGATTTCTTCAACTATCTGCTCTATTTTATATAATTGATACACATGACCACACACATATGAAAAGATAAATGATCGCCAACAAATCCATATTTTGTGCTGAACCAGCACTCGTCAGTTGCTCCAGATCATCATCTCCCACACATATATAATTAATGCTCAGTTTATATTAAGGATAGCAAATCTTCAAACGTTAATAAACAGATTTCAATCTTCTCCACCCTACAACTCTTCAGCTATCCACATCATTGAAAATCTGATGATGGATTGCTTGAACTCTTGCTGATGCCAATATTGTTGTCATACCCATGTTGACCTTAAGTCACCTCACCCTTCATATATATATGACTTGCCAATTTTCATTACTTAGTTATGCAATTATTGTTTAAGTTGTTAAACAATTTCAAAATACAATCAACAGATTATTTAAAAAGAAATTCAGAAAATTATATATGCATACGAATCATATGAAAAAAAATGTGAAAGGAATATGGAATTTACACTTAACATAATGTTTTTGACAACTTGCAACCACTTCATTCACAAATCATCCTGCATCAATGGATGTGTTTACATAGCTATTCACCACATGAATTATAAGACACCTTACCAATGAGTTTGGATCATAAGTAATGACATAAAATATTACAGTCTGTTTTATGGCTTAAAACAGGGGTCCCCAACCTTTTTGCACTTAAGAGCACATTCTATAATACCAGCCAGTAGGCAGGCACCATTTATTTTTTCAATGTAAATTTATAGTTGGATATTGTTAATAATACACATAATGTACAAAAAAATATTTATTTTAAATATAAAATTGTAACAAATAATTAACGTTTATATTTTTACGCTGTAAAAGTATAGTATGCCCTACAATTTGATTACAATATAATACAATAATTTATAAGAAATTTTAAAAATTAAATTTATTTGTATCAGATAAATAATTTTTTATTGTGTTTGGATAGTGGCGGGCACATGTAAAATGGTCTGCGGATACCATGGTGCCCACGGGCATAGGGCTGGGACTCCTGGCTTAAACCATGATGGAACAACCCACTAACATTAAATAAGGATACATCTTATTACAAACCAGACAATCATGACCAAATTATATAAAAAGATTAAAAATAAGATCATTCAATGCAATTTATCTATTACTTGGAACACTTTTTAACAAAAACCTTTTATTGTATCTATATGCATACACAATCTTACATTAAAATAAAGTGGTTCTGAAGAAGACTGCAGGATAGTTGAAATGTAAGTTTGTGTATCCATATAGGTACAATAAAAGGTTTTTGCTAAAAAGTGGCTCTGAAGAAGACTGAAAGACAGTCAAAACATAAGATTAACAAGGCAAAACTCTCCATATATTTAGTGCCATCTTGTGCCAACCAGAGTAATCAATGGGTGCCAGAAGTTGGCATAGGGTGGTACTACTGTATGAGAGTTTTGCCTTGTTTATAAACAATTATGTGCAAGTATAGGAGATGGTGATCATGTGATGCTTGGTGGTTTAAAACATAAGATTGTGTATGCATATGTGTACAATAAAAGATTTTTGCTAAAAGATGTTCAAAGTAGTGGATAAATTGCATTTATATAAGATATTACAGCAAAATAAAGGAAGTGGTGAATTTGGTAATATTCGGTATTGTTATAGCTTTAATAGAATCAGTGATATCTAAAAAATATTATCAACTCTACCAATATATGGTTGACCATTTTTGCAATATATGTATGACACACCTCTGCCTAGTCATTTCTATTACAATCTCTATTTCATATTGAAACAAAATTTATTAAAGAAAATATTTTTCATAGTTAAAACAGGCAAACATCTATGTCAAATTTGTAATTAGATGTTGAATTATATCCATCATCTAGAATTAAATGTTATATGTCTTTAGAAAAATTCAGATTATATTCATATGTTAGTAGATAGCACACAGTTGCTAATAGTATATAACATGACATTTCAAGTTCTAATTATGAAAAATGATTATCCAATAATTTATATTAGATTATTATGATATAAATACCATTATTTAAAACTAGGACAAAAATTTGCAGATTTTCTGAAAAGTGTTGAGGTCCTTTATTTTTGCTGTTGTAATTATAAGTTATATACTATTCCTCTTTATATTTGCAACAGCAAAAATAAAAGACCCCAATGTTTTGCAGAAAATCTAAAATTGTTGACCTAGTCTTAAATAATACTAGCGTTTTCAATTACTTTTATCATTATAATCTATTATGAATTATTTGATAATCATTTTTATGAGTAAAACAGAAATATTTATGTACATCCTTTTCAAAAAATCATATTAGCCACAGTTATAAAGATACCGTTGAATTGTTTCATGTAGCCACTGAACATGGGCATATGTGTATTCATATTAAGGTTAAACTGACTTATTCTGCCATCTATTGATATATATATATATAAGAATTTACTGTGCTAAATATTTTTATGTAATGCTTTGAGAATTAACTCATTGCAATTGACTTTATATAAATGAAGAGTCCTCTAGCTTCAACACATGATAATACATTTTAAAGATAAAAGGATATCTTTGTCTTTTTGCTTCTTATATTTGGATGATTATCTGCAATATATTTACAAGAAAGGATTAATTTTCAATTAATAAAAAATTTACTTGTAAATATTTTTAAACACTGATTAATATAAATATCAGGCAAGTATAACATTTCTTTCAATATATATGTCAATCAGATTTGAAAATATAAATTTCTGGTTGATTAAAAATTTATCTCTTCTAGCAAAGGCATTGCAGACCATGCTCCAGATATATGGAAGAAAAAATAAAAAGTGTCCTCCTTTGTCTTTAAAATGTATTGTCATGTACTAAAGATAAAGGGCACTTCAATTACATAGACAGTTGCAATGAGTTAACATCTAAACATTGTGTGTATATATATTGTGATCATTTACTTTGTGTGAAAAATAAACAGATATGATCTAGTATTTAAAAACGTTTCTTCATTGCGATTCTAAAAGGCTGGTTGGTATCATCTCTATTAATTTAATATCTATTTTATGTATTTAAAGCTGTATAATTGTATTTTATTTATTGAAGAATATGTTAATACATGATTTCTATCTTCCCAAACACTGATTTTGAGAAGTCAAGCCTAACTTTCATAAATTTATTTGTTGTTAACCTACTATTTAAAAAATAAATTAATAAATGAGTTATTTTTTCTTCTTTTTGTTACTATTTAAAGTGAGATAGGTTTAATTTCAAATGTCTTAATTAACAAATAATTGCATTTTTAAAAAGAAAAAAACACATCACTTTTCTCTGTATTTATTTAAATTATATGGAAATCATTTTGATACAAATGTTTTAGATTCATGTCAATTCTAACACCTGCTCTTCTGTTAATTGCCTAATTGGAATCATATTACTCTAAAAATGAGTATAAAACGAGCAGTTTTAAAAGCATAATGATAATTCTTCATTACCACCATAGATTGGTCATACTAATATCATTTTACTTGATTACAAATGTTCTAGATTCCTGTCAATTGTAACATATACCCTTCTGTTAAATGTCATAATTGGAATCATGTTACTCTAAAAATCAGTATAAAACGAGAAGTTTTAAAAGCATAATGATAATTCTTCATTATCATTATAGATTGGTCATACTAATATTATTTTGCTTGCTGAATTCTACAACCAAGTTAATTAAACTTTAATTGTTTTGAAGAATAAGACAATATGTACTGCTAAAAGGAAAACTTATCTGAGCAATTAACCTCTTCTCATGCTGTGCTATTTTACTTTAATTTCTTTAAATTTTCTACAAATGGAGAAAAAGAAAGCAACTTTTCTGTGGAGACAGCTGAAACTTTGATGATGCAATTCAATGCATTATATGTTGTATCTTGTGAACTTTTTCAATTTTATTAAGTCTTATAATTTTCTATCTGAAATTAGAAACTTCTTGTGCTATTATGCCATGAACTATATTGATTTTATTTGATTAATCCATGGCCAAGATGTTTATAGCTCATTATTAAATATAATTAAGGATTCATATTTATTATATTTTTATTATTTTACATTGTATTTGAATATAAGTTTTACTTTATATTTAATTCTGGAAAATAATTACATGTGGATATATGTATTAGTTTATAATGAACTTGTTATATTTACATGCCCTATATATATATATATATATATATATAGTAGTATATATACGCTCTTCATATATATCATATATATATATATATATATGCAACCTATTTAATATAAACTCATTGTACAATTTATCCAAACCATTTCAAACACTTTTTAGCAAAACTCTTTATTTGTACATATACATACACCTACATTTCAACTGACCTGCAGTCTTCTTCAGAGCCAGTTTATTTTAGTCCTAAAATAAACTGGCTCTGAAGAAGACTGCAGGTCAGTCAAAACTTAAGTGCATGTATATGTACAAATAAAGAGTTTTGCTAAAAAGTGTTTGAAGTGGTTTGGATAAATTGTATTTATAGGATATTTTAGCAAAATAAAGAAAAGTATGATTTTGGTAATATTTATAACTCATTTGTATTATGCATTTATAACTTACCTGTCATGATTATAGTTTGCCTATATAAATATAGAACTCTTTTTTGTTTAAATGCAACTTTAATATATGTTTTCATTGTGAGGTACATTAAATTTGTTCTTTAATTCAAACAAATGGCTTTCATCATTGCAGTTATGACATGCAGATAAAAGGTCTTTCCATTATAAAAACAACAAGATTTTTGAATATTTCTAAGAAAAATTGCCATCCTGCTGTATTGTTTCATCAAATGCAAACTTATTATTATGGAAAATGCCCAATCTCCTAGCAAGGATATCAAACTGAGAGAGTGCAAACTTCTCAAGCATTTAGCCAATCAGATCGCAAATACTGGAACAGAGAATTTAACAAGAAAAAAGAGGCTCCACTCTTTTCTTTACTTGTCTGTCTATATATCCAAGCCAGTCCAAAGTACTTAGAGTTTGCAGATCTAAGTACTTTGGACTGGCTTGGATATATAGACAGACAAGTAAAGAAAAGAGTGGAGCCTCTCTTTTCTTGTTAAATTCTCTGTCCCAGTATTTGCGATCTGATTGGCTAAATGCTTGAGAGGTTTCCACTCTCTCAGTTTGATTTCAATACCATCTGCATTTGTAGAAATAAATATTATTTAGCAAGGATATATACGTTATCATTTGGAATCATTTTTGAAAGGGCTGTTATATAAGAAACAGAATAACAGTCATTAAAGAGATCAAAGTTGCAATTAGGAAGACTCATTTGTTCAGAAGATTGGAAAAAATATAAGATCATTTAAGATTTTTTTTGTCTTTTATATTTTACTATTGTAATATTTGAAATTTTATGTGCATTTAGTATTTGTGAATCTCATTTTATTTTATTCTTTATTCAGGTGTATTTTGGGTGTATTTAAAGGTTATGTATATATAAAAAACAGACAAAACTTACTATACATATTGCCACACACAGCAAGCTAGAGTAATCAATGGATGCCAGAAGGCTTGTGCATAAAATCCCCATCTAGTGCCTACTCATCCAATATCCCCAGACTAGTTTTTGGTTTGTGGCCTTCGTCAGTGAGGAGCCTTGGATCTGAAAGCAGTGCACCTAGATCTTAGGATCACTGATGAAGGCCACAAGCCAGAAACTAGTCTGGGGATATTGGATGAGTAGGCGCTAGATGAGAATTTTATACACAAGTCTTCTGGCATCCATTGATTACTCTACCTTGCTGGGTGTGGCAATACATATAGTGAGTTTTGCCTGTTTTAAAACAGTTATACACAATCATAAGAAGTGGTGGTCATGTGATGTGATGTATACATTCCTGTTTTTGTATTT
The DNA here is from genome assembly GCA_028023455.1 of Epiperipatus broadwayi. Lineage (NCBI taxonomy): Eukaryota > Metazoa > Onychophora > Udeonychophora > Euonychophora > Peripatidae > Epiperipatus > Epiperipatus broadwayi. Next base: position 988,539 of record JAQFVV010012661.1, on the reverse strand, counting down.
GAGAGATCACAGCTAGGGATTTATGTATGTTTTATAAACATCTATAAGAATAAAGTCACTACTTTGATATATGTATTATATATTTTGCCTTGAATTGGTGTATAATTTTTTTTATTACTCTTGTAAATTTAAAATTAACTATTTATTTATCTCATGCATATTGATCTTTTTATTATATTTTTGCTATATGCATTATAAACATTTGTAAATATGAATTAAGATTTGTCATATAATTGCTATCTCAATGCCTTTCTTTTTATTATTGGTATTTCTACTTATAATCATGTATTTATTATGGCACCTTTGTTGGTGATTTCTCATTTTACTTAGATATTATTTGTTATGCCTCTCCTTATGTTAGTGGTAGATAATAACTGGATGCTTATATACATGTAGCATAGAACCAGTATTTCTCTGCTTACTTTAGTGTAGGCTTATTTTTTCATCACCATCGCCATAAATATTTATGTATTCCAATTTGTGTGTTATAATAAGCAATTGTGTGATTATATTTCCCTACTCCTTATTATATATTTTTAAATGACTGTGTGTTGAGTAAAGTATTGAGTTTGCATTCTCTACTATACTAGCCTCATTTGTTTAACACTAATACAGTGTACTTTTTTATATTAGATCATCTAAATCATAAATTATATATTAAGAATATTGTACACTAATTTCTTAGTTATAATTGTATTATTAGTATATTCAGATGCACTAATTAACCTTATTATTATCACTGATTATGAAATTCAAACTGTAGAAAGTTTCTTTTTATTTATTTGTATGATATAAATATATTACAAGTATGGTATATTATACTTGCATTATATCTAATTTATGTATTAATTAACGTAAAGGTTTCTTTAATTTTATTTTATTGTAAATTGTAGCAATAAATAATTTATTTTTTGTTAAATTGTAAACTAAAAGAAAACATATTTAATCTTTGCAATAAATATTTATCTTATCTTTAATTATATTTCTCTGTCCATTGCCCATTTGTCACATCCATATGCCAGAAAATCCATTTAAATAGTAAAAGTGTTTAAATCGTATATAGAGGTGCATATTATTTTGAAGTTGCTACATTGATGCAATCGATTGTATCTGCAATTAAATTTATATAAAATTAATTTATTGATGCTCTTGTTGTTAGATTACTTATTGATGTATTTGGTACAACAAAATGGTATTTTACTTACTGCATCACTTTAACTTTGCTTTTGTTAGATAATTATTTTTAAATTTTAAATTTAGGGGATTTGAACTCAGACTTTCAAGCACCTTTCAACTATCTACACTATCTCATATCACTGATACACATGTTCATACACATGTAGAAAAGATCAATAATCACCAATATACATATTTCGTGCTGAATCAGCACTCATCAGTTGGTCCAGATTCTCATCTCTCATACACATATATAATCAGTGCTCACCAATATATGTATTTCATACTGAACCAGCACTCAGCAGTTGGTCCAGATTACTGATTATATATGTGTGTGAGAGATGATAATCTGGACCAACTGATGAGTGCTGGCTCAGAACAAAATACGTATATTGGTGATAATTGATCTTTTCTACATGGGTATGATCATGTGTATCAGTGATATGAGATAGTGCAGATAGTTGAAAGATGCTTGAAAGTTTGAGTTCAAATCCCCTATATTTACAATTAGGCTTCAGGTATATGAAGAGTGCCTGCATTTCAAATTTTAAGAAAACTTGATCTTATTTAGTTAATGATATAAGAACCAAAAATGAGAGTTAATCTTTGCTAGCTGGTATTATGTTTAAACCCATCTTTAGATAAACCTGTACTTCATTATAAAAGAAGAAAGTGTTGATGAGATGTTTAAAAAATAAGGCTCATTGCTATTATCACTGCTATTTAGTTAAAAGAACCTAAATTATCTTATTATTTTAGATTATCATTGCAAAGATAGTATTCTTTACAACTGAATTATTTATTTAAGAACCTAAGATTATTAATACCATTCATTATTAGTGTTTGTAGAATGTAACAATGAATTACCAATCAACCAGTGGTCTATGGACATCTTGTAAAATAATGGATTACTTACTGTGTGATTAGCCTATGAGAAGGCTTATTAGGTTATTGGACCCTTAGCCTATAAGAGGACTTATCTTATGTTATAAGTATATTTGATGCATTAGAGTTCTTGTACTTATTTAGACTTGTGTTTAGAATTACACTTTAGTTCATGATTGCTTGGTTGCTCTTTGGAAGGTTACAATATATATAACATTTCTATGATAATCATTTTATTTCATTGTACTACATTTACTGACTTTCTTCATATACGTATGTATTCATGCTGACACAAAATGTTTCCATGTGTAAAAAATATCAAATGTTTTTCCAGGATTTAATCTATGCTAGGAAAAGTAAAAAATACTTTTATGCGGCAAAAAATCAGTAGATAAATAGTCAATTACTGGAATCTTAAAAAAACTAAGATATTACTGAAGAATCAGAAAACACATATGGAAACAATATGCAATAATAGTAAAACATGCTGACACCTGTATAAAAAGTGTTCGATCACCTATGAACTAAGAAAATATGAAAGAACATTTACCTTATATATAATTTAATGAAAGACTTTCACAGATATCAACTATAAATGGTATATTTGGGTGGGGGGGGGGGGTTAATTCATGTATAATAACATTGCACAGAATTTCCAGTTGATTTTGCCCGCCAACTTCTAATTAAGGCATGTTATCTTAAAAATAGTGTTATCATATTATAACCAATATATGGGACAATATTTGAGTGTTTAACCAATCAAAAATGTTTTTAAAATATGTACATAGGATAGGGAGTGATACTAAGTAAATAATCTGATATAAAAGTAAGCATTTTTAATAAGTTTTAAGAAAATTTTCTAAATGAGGGATGATTTTGATATATATTCTGTTTGTTGATATATGGTTATTCAAAAAATGGCAACCTTTTTACCATGAAGTGCTATTATGTTTAAATATCCTGACTAAAAAATAAAAAGAGCTCCTGGGATGATGTAAAAAATATCAATATCAGAATAATTGTGGTCATATTAGATCTTTGTCTTTTCCTATGATATTGTCAGGAAATTATCAATTACTGCTAGTTGACAATATCCTTGATGCTAAATAAGTTTTCTCCAATACCTGTATAGCTCAGAGAATGTCAATTAGCAGCATTTGATGATTTCTGGAAGCATCAATGGCAAAGGTTATCTCTGTTTACATGGTTATATTTAATCTTTATTCTAATAATTAAACATAAAATCAGTCTTAAAAATAACAAAAATGTGAAATCTTCTTTAAAAATATAAGCAAAATGCAAACAAAAAATTGCTTTAACATTAATATATTTTTGATATTCTATTCTGGCATAAAATTATTGATTTTGGTGAAAATTTTGAAATTTTCATTTTTAAACAAATTCCAAGCTCACATCAATAAGTTGATTTCTTAATTTACTTTCTATAAAATTCATAATATAGATTTCCTCATAATTGATAAAAAAATCAAGTCAGATGACCTAATTTTAATAAAGCTCGTAATTCCCTAGCACTTCACTGATGACGCTAGAGGCAGAAACCGTGGTCTGAGGTTGAGGGTATTTTTGAAGCTTGTTAAGAGTTTGTTTTTAACTTATTCTATATATAACATTTCCTCATAAATAGCAGTTAATAAGATTGTCAGTTGATTGTAATGATATGAAAGACTATTCCATGTTTTTAACATAATTTTATTCTCCTTTGTAGTATTGAACCCTTCCACCAACTATTTGTGATTTGTAGTCAAAGTTATTTTTCTTTCTCCAAGTTTTTCAAATCGATTTTTAAAGACAAATTTTAGAAGGCCATGAGTCATTGTTTTTCAGTTCAGTTGGTTGCCATTTAAATTGAGCTCAATTAATTTTCAGAGAATGATGAAAACTTTATGACTTCAATAAAAACATAAGAGTAGATTTTCTGGCCTTAAAATTATTAAAGTGACTTTTGAAATTTTTTTTCTTCTTCTGTACTTGCTACAAAGAATATTCATCACATGATCACCATTTCTTATGCTTGCTCATAAATGTTATTAAAACGGGCAAAACTCTCCATGCAGTAGTGCCACTCAGTGCAAGTCAGAGTAATCAATGGATTCCAGAAGGCTTGTGCATAAAATCCCTATCTAGGGCCTACTCATCCAATATCTCCAGACTCAGATCCATGGCTCCTCACTGACAAAGGCCACAAGCCATAAACTAGTCTGGTAACATTGGATGAATAGGCACTAGATAGGGATTTTATGCACAAGCCTTCTGGCATCTAGTGATTATTCTGGCTTGCACTAAGTGACACTACTGTATGGTAAGTTTTACCTGTTTAACTACAAAGAATGTTGTATCAATATCACCAAAAGTATTTTTTTTTATTTTTTAAGATTTTGAAATGTATTAGATTTTCAATATCCCTCCTGAATAATTGTAACTATTTTTTCCAAGAAAGCATTTACTGTATAAACTTCTCTATAACTTATAAATTTAAATAATTTAAATAAAATGTTTTTTATAATCACATGTGGTTTTTTAATTCCATACATTCAATCTTCTTTTGAAATAATATTGCCTGAAGAAAATCACTTCAAAATTGTCCCTTTATAACAATCAATGGACTTTATTATGCAAAAATAGATGAGATTATTGTTTGTCTACTTGGAACAAAACTGTTTGTGATAACATCATTTTGCAATAATTTGGTTTATTATTTTAAGTATAAAACCTATAATCTTTAAAAGTTGACTCATACACATAGCACTTTTTGATATATAATACTATAAAAAGTAAAAAATGTCATTTTCTATATGTTGGTTAAAGCAGAAATAACAATTTTATTTCTATTCATAGTTCTCTATATGTCTAATTTGAAATTATTTTGTTAAAGATTTTTTTCTTTGATCAGAAATTCCAAAAATGTACCACATATATTTTCCTCTTAAGGTTATCTTTAAAAGATAGTGAGGTTATTAATACTTTGTAAAGACCTATAGCTATTACACATTGACCCAGAAAGATAACTTGTGCAATGTTCTTTGTGCTATATGATACATCACAAGCAAGATGTTTTTAAGTCATAAAATCACTGATTTATCAGAATTGTAGACATATTAATAGTTTGGTCATGAATAAATTTGGAAAATTGTGAATGTCCATAATTATCTTAACTGTGTCATCTTCATTTTAAGCATCACTTAGGAGGTATTCAGCCACACTTAGAAACTATCTTTTAATATATTTTTCATTCTTAAATGATTTTCTGTGCTCAGGATTCTCTTTGGATACAGCAAAACTTGATGTCACTTCATTACTGGAAGATTGCATCCAAGTATTAAATGTGGATGTTGACAATTACATTCTTCCTTAAAGTTCAGTCACCACTTTTTTCCTTAGTTTTGGCAGAATATTTTTTCATGAATGTGTCATGCTACATAAAAAAAATATTCAATATTACATTTAGTATTGTTAGACAACTTGTCATTATATATAAAATATGTTGGACAACTCATAAAATTTAGTACAAATGCATAATTTCTCTTGCCTTCACTTTTAAATCCTCGGGGCTCATCATCAATTCTTCTTTGCATATTTTTTGCCATTTTATAGTTCTAAACATTAATTGTTATGTATTGATTAATTTATACTGAATTATTTATTTCACAGTTTACAATACATCAGTAGCCCAGTGGTAATCAACCTGGTCCCTACTACCCACTAGTGGGTGTTCCAGCCTTCATGGGGGGGTGGTAGGGGTTTTGTCCAACACTGAAGCACTTTCTTTTTTCTAAAATTTAATTGACTTTTTAAAAAAATTTCATAGAGATTTATATGTTTTAACTTGCTGTAACTCTGCTTTATAAATTTTATAAAGTAAAGTTAATTCCCTACTTTATAAATCACCCTTACTGTGGATGACAGTTAGAACATTTTACTGCTAACAGAAATACAAAAGTGGGTGGATGGGAAGTGAATGGATTTGTGGGTAGTTTTTAATAGTATATATAATGTGTGGTTTTTTTTGTAGTTCTTTACACTTGAGAAGTCTGCTTGTAGCAGTGAAACCTTAGGTTGTGTTTTAATATTATTTTTATGCTGGTCTGGTTTAATTTTAGATTTGGGGTATTTTTGATATATATATATATTTAATTTTAGATTTGGGGTATTTTTGATATATATATATATATATATACTTATCTGGAATTGACAAAGCTCCCTCTAACAGTGAAAATAATCAAACTCACGTTCATTCTCCCATCTTCACATCAGATATACATTAAGGCTGTTTAAATTTAGTATTTATCTATTGACTTACATTTATCAATGCAAAAATTGTTTAAAATGAGACACTGTTTTTATCTTTCCCTTACATGATTATTTGTCATATTTACATTGAGTTTCAATATTAGATCAATTCCTAATTTTCACATTGTTAGTAAACTAAATGTAATACCACCATATTAAATAAAGAATAGCTGATCTGCTAATATAAATATGGTGATTTTACTTATTTCCACAGAGAGAGGGAGCTTAGACAACTCCAGTTTGGTTTTATTATACATTAATGCTGTGCAAATTTATTTATATAGAGATATGTTTAGACAATTCTGCTTTAGATAAAAAATTTGTATACTATGTGTTTAATACTTAAAAGTATGTGTACATATTTGGCTAGAAAGTAATTTGCTAAAAAGCAAGTTTATTTACTCTAACATTTTTCTCTAAAGTGAACAAAAGTTTATAATATCTGTTGGTTTAGTTGTTATCCAATCTCCAACAAAATTATAAAAAGAAATTTGTTCCTAACACTTTGTTGCTAATTTCTATGAATTATCTAAGCTCGATTATCTTTTGATTGTAACAACAATAGTTTATTGGATTTTCCTAATGCCCCAAAATGTCCAAGAGCATTTAAATTGGCACCAATCTACTTTTATAGATTATACAAGTGATTCTGATTAAGACATTGTGCAAGTAGTGTCATAACAATCTTTGGTGCATTTCACCATGCATCAAATTAATATTAATTTCTACTGTATTAATCATATTGTTAGTTGTCCAGAAATCATGTGACAATCAAGCAGCCAAATAGCAGGCTAAGCATAACAATTCCATGAATTGACTTGAATAAATGAGATTTTTTTACTCTACTCATATCCTAATTAAGTCAGAGTCAAATAACTCTTCAATGTTCAACTTTGCCATTATGCTAAACCTTTATAGAAGAGCTTATTTATTTGTAAAAATATATACATGTGTGGATACATATAAAGTTAATTTTAATTTATACCCTTTATGAAAAAATAATCCATCTCTATCTGAACATATATTCTTGTAAATTACCAAACTTATCAATAGATTTCTGATGATGTCAGTTATTGAAATATTTCCAGCAGAGATTGAATGTGCTGCTAATAATATCAATCAATAGAAACATATGTCCAGCAAAAATTGGATAACTGCTGAAGATATCAGTTATTGATAGAAGCATATTCCCAGAAGAGATTGAGTATTTTTCTGATAATTAGATGTGTTGATAATATCATACAGCAGAAAAATATATCCAGCAGAGGTTGAATGTGTTGATGATGATGTCAATTATTCACAGAACATATATCCATAATAGTTTGCTTGATCTGCTAATGATGGCTGTTATTGACAGAAACATATGTCCAGCAGAGATTGGTGTTTTTCCCCCCTAATACTGTCACTTGAAAGATCATAACAATTATTATACAGGTCATAAGTCACAATTAATTTTAATTATATTATTATGTTTATCACAGCCAACATGTTGTCAAGGCAACCCTCATTTAGATAATAAAAGGAATCATTTCATCAAAATGAATGTTGCCTTGACAACATTGTTGCAATTAATTGGTTTATTTAAGTCTTGGCTATGATACTGTGATATAACAACAAATTAGCTTCTAGTACTTATGATTCAATGCATATATATTCATTTAAAATGCTCAAAACCCAGAATAATGATTTTCTTACTATCCCATTTAACACTAAAGAAAAGTCAATATCTTTTTGGATATTTCTCATCTAATATTATCAGTGAGTCTGACATATATATTGTGAATTTATTGTACATTTAAAATTATTAAGGAAACAAAATTTAGTCTGTGGTCAATATTATTTTTAAAAAGCTTAAACTTCCAAACAAATAGATTGGACAGGTGAAAAGAATACCCAGTAGAAATGTACATTGGATTTCAATTTTATAATTGGTTTATCTTTTTGCAATTTATGAAATTTTTAAATGGCTGTAAGAATTATGCTTTTTATTTTTATTTTAATTAGTATTTTATTGATAAAACAAAAATATTAACAGATTGTTTGCTTTAAAATGTTGGCTTCTAATTATTAAATCAATTTACACTATTTTAAAAATATTATAAACCTACAAAATGTCATATCCATGTATCAGTTAATCCACATTTTGTTTTGTGGGTGTAAATAATATAATTTAATTGAGAATACAATATATATATATATATGTAATCAGTGGCATTTCATTAGCTGAAATTCAGATATAAAAAATCACTATCAATTACCTTTATGTTATTTTACTAACATTATCTGTAACAAACGTTAAGTCTAAACAACTGCAGATAAAAGGTCAATCTCTTACCTATAATCCAGGAAGTTAAGTATATTAAAATTCAGACCAATAGTCATCCAATGTATGTATACATAAATATCTTTACAAACCAGACTTTCTAGACATTTTAATCAAGTTGCAACTACTGCTTTCTTGTGAGTAAATGAGATAGTATTATTTGAAACTTTACTCAAATAACTGCAGAAAATATGACTTATTAAAGATTCTTGTAGTTTGCACATTTGAAGAATTACTTCTATAGATATACTTAATAACCTTCACTCCTCCACACATTCTTGAAACGTCAATAAAATATCATAAAAAACAAATGACCCCCAATATGCATTTTGTGCAGAATCAGTACTCATCAGTTGGCCCAAGTCACAATCTCTCACATTTGCTATATATTTAATTACTGTTGTTGGTTATATTAAACTAAATAGAATATACAGTATATTGTATTCTTTGAATATTTCTGGGTCTACAGATGAAAACATATATATATATATATATATATATATATATTTCCATACACATACTTCATACATATATGTGTGCATAAATACACATTGTGTTTATATACTTTTGTGTATATAAATGTTTATATATATATAACTTCTTTTTATTGGCTTCTGAATTTACATTGTGCTGATTGTTCAACTCTTGTCATTTCAAAAGTGAATTTATAAAATTATTGGATGTGATGAATGCAACATATAAAAATTTAGGTTCAATAATTAATGTTCAAAAAATAAGATCAGACAGTTATGAAAAAATGAGCAACTTTCAGCTTAGTTGGTTATTGACTTGAGAAAATGTGCTAATTTAAATATTTTTTGTTTTTGGAAGTACATTTCTATTTTAGAAAATTTTCATAAATTAAATGTATAGAAGAAATATGTATATACAATTCAGTTTTTTTTTTTGTATCACCACCATTCACCAAGAAAGAAATTCCAATTATTTTCCTCATGATGCATGCATTTTCTGAACAACTATTATCATCAGGTAAACTAGTGATATCAAAAACCTAAATCTCTATTCCATCTGGTAGCTTCATACCTTTTACGACATTGCTGACACACAATGTAGGAGTAGATTCCTATCTCTTTAAACATTATGGAAAAATAAGGGAAGTAAATAAAATATTTATCATTTTAATGGATAGTATGTTGCTTATTTAAATTAAGCTTAACAATCTCTATATCACATCAAAGTCATTACAATTAGAATAGATAGATGGCACAAAAACTAAAATCTAATATTATTTATTTTATTTAGAAATGCTTTTATTTAATTTGATCACTAATGCACTAAAAACCAAAAAATAGTTTTTGTTCTTCAACCACAATTTTGGCGGCTATATGTAAATTAAAATAAAAATGTAGGATATCCATAAATGAATTAATTCAGTCACTATTTCAAAATAGTGGTTGGATTAATTAATTTATAGATGGCCCATGCTTTTATTTCAAATGGTGATTAAATAAATTAATTTACAGATGCCTGACATTTTTTTCAAGTTACATATAACAACTAAAATTGTGGTTGAAGGAAAAAATATATTTTTTTTTGTTTCTTAATGCATCACTTTTTAAATTAAATAAAAGTGTTTTTAATAAAATATTTTTTACATATATTACTTTTGTATAATTGAATATTTATAAGTATAGTAATTAGATATGTGTAAAATATAACTTTAGAAATTTTATCCACTTAGGAGCACTTTTGACTATCCTCATAGTCTTTATCAACTAACACTTTGAAAGGCTAACCTTCTCACAATTCCATGATCTTAATGTTTGCTGTCTGTCTGTCTGTGTTAATTGACAAGACTTAATTACAGACAAGCAGCCTTCCCACAATTCCGTGATCTTAACATTTTGCCTATCTGTTAATTAATAAGACTTAATTACAGACAGATAGCAAATGTTAAGATCATGGAATTGTGGGAAGGTTAGTTGACAAAGACTACAAGGATAATCGATAGTGCTCCTAATTGGATAAAAGTTTTAAAATTATATATTTCATATATCTAATTACTGTATTTATAAATACTCAATTATAAGATTATGTATATTGATTTGAAGAAATACAGACATCGAATTATAATATTATTACATATTGTTTTTTTAGTATTTAGATGTTTTACAATGGATTTTTTTGTATTCAAATTTAAAACTAACAATCAAAATAATGTCCTCTATTTGCAGTATTTTGAATTCATTTAGAAGATTTTTGAGTTTAGGAAGGAAAGCAAGTTTTAATTCATCCAATCAAGAGAAATTAAGATTTCGTCCTTCATTTCTTTTTCTTTCTATTTTAATTAACTGTATTTTCATTTTAGTCAATTCGTCATGAAATTCAATGAAAGCATATTTCTGAAATACAGATCGCCATCTAGTGTGCATCACTGAAAACTTATTGAACTGTGATCAGCATGGTCTGAAATTCAGAAGTAGCAATACTATTAGATTGGATAAAACCAGAAAAACACTGAAATACTGCATTGTCATCAATATGTAAGGTATGAAATTTGAAGGAAATCTGCTGGTAAAATATGTTAAAAATCGGTTATAAGATTTTAGCCAAGTAAATAAATAAACAGACCAAATTTCTAAGTTAAGTAAAAGCATTTAATAAAAAAAAAAAAAAGTGTAAAAAATGATAAGAATGTAGGAGAATAAGAGTGAGTCAGAATTGGGTGATAAATTGGTGATTATGAAAAATCTTATATATGACAACCAGAACCATGATGTACTGATAATATATATATATACACATAATTTTATTTTATCAATATATACAGTATATACATATGTGCCCTCATATTTAACTTAAAATACACTTATACGTATGTTTACATGTTTTAAAACCGCTCAAACTTTTACTACTTGCCTTTTTCTTTTTGTTTCTATATGAAAAATTATTAAAGAGATCTTAAGATGCTTTGAAGTATGCTTTTTAAAAGTTGATTATCTTTATTTTCATCTGTTTGATACATTGATCAAGAATGTATAAATAGATATGAAAATTTAAAAAGTAAAGATATAAAGTGGGCAAACATACAAATAGATCTTCGAATGCCTAGCTGATTTTGTTAATCGTCCATTTCTAAGATTTACAAGTCCTAAAACCTTTAGGAATAAAAATTACCAAGTCTGTTTGCTTTCTGTATACCTTAATAGGATAAACGGCTCATTTTATGTTATAGTTGTAAATATTGACATAGAATAAATATACTAAGGAGGTAACAAGCAATCGCGACCATTACTGGCGATAGAAAACGTGTTATAGTTTGCTATGATTGTCTACTTCTTAAATACTTCAAACTGCAGAAAACGAACATCTCTATTTTCGTTTTTCCAATTACAGCAAGTGCGTTCGTTGTTCAAAGCAAATTAAGAAGAAGAACACAGGGCACTAAGTTACCGCAACCGATCAATGAAACTTGTCTTGATCTTGATTTGCAGTAGTATGTTGTCGCTTGCACTCAATTAACACAATATATTCCAATACCTTAATATTTAAAGCTACGTCATAAACTTTAATGACCTCTTTACATTATAAAGATGTAGATAATTTATAACGGTTAATCAAATTTCTCAAGTTTATAAAGATTACTTTTGCTATACACATGTTTAACCTATGTACACTTTTGTGCGCGCTCGTGTGTGTAAAAATGTACTTTTATAATTTTGTTAAATTAAATTTTATAACCATCTAATTAGCGAATTTTGTGTATGCGCGCTCAAAAACATTAGCATAGTTAAAATAATTAACGTTTTTAAAACATTCAATGTAATTGCCGAATGAGAGTTTTAGCGTTTATTTTGGAACAAACAAACAGTTTTTTTCAAAATGTTGAATAAATAAATAACCACCTTCTAACCATTTTGTTGTTTCGCTGTTACTTAGCATCTAGTTGTACCGTTACCTATTTTATATAACTTTGGATTATAATAATCACGTTGATTACTTTGGATATAACAATGATGCTTAGAACTATCTACCTAACCTATTATTTAAACAAAGAAAATAGACTTACCGATGCTGGGTTCAAATACGCAGTCCAACATTGCTTGTTTTTAGACAATAACAATATCTGAATGTATGCATTAGATCCCAAATGAGTATAGAGAAAATGTAGCCAAAAAGCTTTTTCCCATAGAGGCAGAAGGAATGGAGACAACTTTAGAAAGAAAAAACCAGCAAAGAGGGGAGGTAAGTCATCTTAATGTGTTTAGAAGAAAAATAAAACAAGTCAGACGCAGTAGTTTTCTATTCAGAACACCTTAGCCAATGATGTTGCTAATATTTGGAAAACAAGTAGAAAGATTAAAATGACTTCAGAAAAAAGAGGGGGGGGTGGCAGTCTGATCTGTTCAAATCCATAACCTCTGTCAACTGTTTCTAGGTGACCGACTTTTAAATACAAAAAAGGTAAGAAGGTGGGTGTAAAAACAAGAGATAGGGTTGAGGTGGAGTAAAAGAAAGGAAAGGAGGGGGTTTAAATAGGGTGGGATCCGAGTGATGGAGAGACGATCTTTCTCACTTATATGTCAGATGTGGTGAAAATACAGAAGAGTATGGAATAAAATAAAATAAAAAACACCGGCAATAGAGAAAATTCCTTTAAAGTGTGGGGAAGCAGGGATTAAGTTCAAAAATACTTAAATTCCAGGAGAATTTATAAAATGATGTTGGAGAAAAATGAGAATATATTTGCATAGATTTTAGAAAAGTTATACAACTCTAATTATTAAACTTACATATTGCAAAAATTCTATTTAAAAAATTACAAATTGGCTTAATAAAAGAAAGAAGTTAAACAAATAAAACAAGTAACAAACTAAATTTTATAGGTGTGTGTGTGTGTGTGGTGTGTAGACAGAAATGATAAGCCAAGTTATAAATCAGCAACCCGCCAAAGATAAAAGATATAACAGCACAAATGAAAAGCAGAAACACACCCTAAGAACAAATAAAGTACATTACGTGAAACTTTAAAAACAGTCAAATATTGCACGCACATGTGTAACTAATTAAATTTAAAAGGCTATAGAAACATTACATCAGCATGTCCAAGCGTGCTGCATAAGCAGAAGGAAAAGTATTGCCTTAAAGTTTGTGTCTGTTATAACAGCTAACGCATAAGTGGTAATTAATATCTTGATGTGCATGGATTTTTTTTTTTGCAATAAATTAATGTGATAAGAACAAATAGGCGAAAAACTTATACGTGTGTGTGAGTGTGTGTGTTTTGCCCTATGAAATTATTTTGATATTTTTATCACAGTGTAAAAATCTACAACTAAATAGTGATGATAATATAGATCAGGAGCAAATACTTATTATTCTGTTCCAGTTGTGTCAACCATCTTAAGCTCAATAAATCAATAGGTTTTAGATGTCGGTACTTATTGAATCCCTATCCAGTATTGTTCTAGCTGTATTTCCAAACCAGTATCTGGCTTATAGGCTTCATAAATGGGAAATCTTTGGATTTGAATCTACAGCAACTAACTCTCTTTACTTATAGCAGCCAGAAGCCAAAAACTACTTTAAGAATATGGATAGAGTAATATTGCTTAATAATAAACACTACTATTTAGCATTTATTTATTATTTCAGCTTATAGGCATGCTCCAGAAAATTGTTTTACCTGCTGGAGTAATGGAATACTTTTATACCAATCCTGACCCAAAAGTATAGATAAGGTATGCAAATTTAAAAAAGGATTCAAAATATGGTCATTTTGTTATTTAAATGTCTTGTAAGGTTTAGAGGAATGGTAGCATGATCCAGTTCTATCTATCTATCCTATCATTTGGATAGTTGAATATTATGAAATTAGCAAAGCAATAACTAGTTTGATAATATATACATATTTATTAAGTAAAGAATTATTTATTTTGATTAATACTTTTATTAACAAAACAATGTTATTTACATTTTTTATACCATCATACCACAGATGTTTTGATTTTCATATCACCATGTTTCCTACCTCTCTTCATTTTTTCTTTCTCAAAGTCTTGTCCAATCTTTAATTTTTAGACCATCAATCTTAATTTTATTTTCATATCTCACACAAAGAAAGATTGGTGCTTTGCAAATTTCGTCTGATAATTTTTTGGGGGGATATCTTAGGCATCAGTTAAAATACTTATTCCATTTGTTTTTAAGTCTCTTTAGCCAAATATACTCTTTATTACCAAGGTTCATATTTCACAATATTGATCATACTGCTGTTAGAATATGCATCAAAATCTTTGCTTTATGTGGAAAAAGATGTTCAATATTTTTTCTTTTTTCAATTTATATACAGAGTATAAGTTCTTACTTGTCTTTTTTAATGTTTTACACTCTTCAAACAGCCATAAAAAGAGTTTTCTCTTTGATCATGCAAAATATAATATAGGCACAAAATTCATCTTTAGTAAATAATTGTTGTTAAAATACCACTTAGCAATTGAAAATATATTTGATATAAGATGTGAAGCATGCATTTTTTGGAAGTTATTCAAAACCATTACCATTATATCTTTACCCTATAAGATTCTAATATTGCTTTTAATCTTTTTCATATCCTTCTACACTCTACAATACATAACTTAGGGCAGTGGTAAAGTGGTGGACTATGGGGGGAGGGGGGATCAAAAAAGTGTTATGGGTAAAAAATTAAAGATTATATTGTTTACTTTAATTAAATATGCTTTTAGCAGGGAATTTAAAGTTGAAAGTGAAATTATGTGGCTGTGTTTTTACATAGCTGATGAATTATCAGATATAGGTAATTTTTTCAGTAAATATTTTTAGCCAAAAAATATCATAAAATCTTAATAGTTAGCTCAGATATATGCAGATTGATTTTGATATTTATAAGGATGAAAAAACAATCTGATTAGCTAACTTTCCATGAATAAAAATTTTAGTATTTTCTCTTCCTTATCTTAACTAATAAATAAAAACAGGTAGTGTCATAAACTGTGCAAATACTTTGTAGATAAGTTGCATGTCCATATGCCAACTACTGTAAATAATCCTAAGTATGTCTGAAAATCCTCAGTTCTCTGAAAAATTAAATCTGAATCTTAAATCTTAGCTGAAAGAATAGCTAATCATTATAGTTCAAGACTTTTCAGAGTAAATGTATTGATCATAAAAATAACCATATATATAAATAAAATCAACTATGAAGTGTGGTTATATATATATATATATATATATATATATATATATATATATATATATATATATATATATATATATATATATATATATATATATATATAATGAGAATGGTAATAGCTCTAAACAAGCTTTTCCAATAAATGCCACAAGAGAACGCATTTAAAATCTCTATCTAGAATTATCTCTATTCTCAAACTGGTTTTGAACCAATGGCTTTCATCAGTGAGGCATTTGGATATTCAGACACTAAATCTAAAATAAAACTCAAACCATTAGCTTGAAACAGGTTTGGGGGTAGGGATAATTCTAGCTAGAGATTTTAAACACTCTCTTGTGGCATTTATCAGAAAAGCTTATTTAGAGCTATTAGCATGCTCATTATATTAGATTTATAATACAAGCTTATTAAGTTAAGTCACATGATATATGATTTGATTTTCTTACTATATACATAGTTATATTTTGTGTTTTTTTATTATTACAAACAATTACTCATTTTCTTTAACAATAAAAAAGAAAAGCATTGTCAAATTGAAGATTTCTAAAAATAGTAATAATAAGATGTATTTATCTTGTCTTGGAGTAACATCATGCAGATACTAAGTTTATAGTCTGGCCTACTGTTTAAAATTATCAGAAAAAGACAAATGATTGCTTGCAAAAAACTTATATGATCATGTAATAATTTTATGGTTTATCAACTATGTAATTGCTATGAATATAAACCTATTTCACAAAATAAACAAATCTGAATACATTACAAAGACGATTTAAAAATAAGATTTCCATAAAATTATTTAAATAAATCTATAAATAATATTTATCCTTTGTTATAGCAATGTCAATCTATTTTGTCACATAAAATAGATTTTTATTGATATAACGAAAGATAGACAATATTTGCATTTATTTAAATGATTCAGTGGAAATCTTGCTTGTAAATTGTCTTAATAATAGTAAGTTTTTGGCGATTTTATATTGTTAAAGTTATTAATATATGGTGTATCTGAACTTAGTTCAGTCCCATTTAGCTATTTAAGTTAAATAGCTGAATTGGAAGACAGACGAATGTCTGAAAATTTCAGATTTTCTATTTAACAGTTATACATTAGAAAAAGTGCTGGGCTTGTCCTGGTATTTTTAGTCTAATGCTTGAATATCCTAGCACCTCACTGATGATGCCAGTAGCAAAAACTGGTCTGCATTTGGGGATATTCTGTAAACATTGTTAAGAGCTTATTTGTGATCTCTATATATAACATTTGTAATACAAGCTTATTAAATTAGATCATGTGACATGTAACTTGATTTTTTTTTCATAATAATATATTTAGATTTGATTGTTTCATGAAATATATAATAATGAAAATGATTATGATTTCTTTATGTGTATTATCAATATCACCCAGCCACACCTCCTTTGTTAGAATGGATGCATGAATAAATCAATCATTTATTTCTGCAATCACAATCTTAAAAAGATGATGTATCTGAAAAGCAATCTGTTTCAGGATCAAATTTAAATTCACTACAGATGTAAATAAAGCTTTCTTAATGTGACCATCAAATAACCAATATAAATAAATGATACATCATTTCATTTTAAAAAAAACATAATTAATATTAATAAAATATGTAAATATTAATAAAAACAGCACTTTCAAATTAAGTACAAGACAGCTTTGGTACTTACATATTACACCTTCTGTGACAAAGGATTAAATTAAATACATTTACAATGTTGTAAAAAGGAAAATAACTACATTTTTACATAAATATTAAATAATGTTCCAATTAGAATATGTAAATATTAATAAAAACAGCACTACCAAATTAAAAACAAGACTGCTTTTGATACTTACATATTATACCTTCTGTGATGAAGGATCAAATTAAATACATTTACAATATTGTAAAAATGAAAATAATTACTTTTTTACATGAATATTAGATAATGTTCCAATCAAAGAAAGTTGTTACTCAAAATGTTGGTTTCATTGCTAATTTTACATTTTAAAGAAGGGTGCGCTTTTGTCTGCACTTTGCACAACATGAAAAACTTCAGGCTGTGTCAATGATTGTAGCAAACAATCATTTGCTTTTGTCTTTTATTGAAATAAATTTATATTGCTAAAAGTTTAAATTGTTTTTTCCTACTAAATAAAATTATAGCTTGCCATTATGAGCTAAAGAAATTAGTCAGTGAAATTTGTCAGAAGATCTTGTGTAGATATTATTTTATAAGATCACAAGACTGGACTAATGCATATATGAAAGTTCACAGTAGGTCTAATATGTAAATACCCAGCTTCTCTGTGTGCTATCAGTATTATCATACCATCATCTCTTTATGCAAATGGCTGCAAAACATAATTAATCATCTATTGTTATAATCTCAGATATTAAAGAGATGAGCTTTTTTTTTGATAAGTGATCTAACTATCATCAGATATGGACAAAACTTCAGTTAATTATGTTCTAAATAAATTCATTATTCCAAGAGATTTCAAATGTTCAGGCTATCATGTAGATAAATGTTTTAAACTTTTACATATTACTATGTCAATAAAAATTTGATTACTTTTAGTCCAACGTATGTTTTATACTCTGACATCTTTACAAGCTCTAGAAACAATCCAATATTCCAATAAATATTAAACGTTATTTTTATTTAAATATTGCCATTATGTTCAATTTAATATCACTTCAAATATTTACATATTTAGTGTAAACTTAAATTATTTACTTATATATTTGGATGTTTATTTGTATACAAGATTTTTTATCATGCATAAGCTTTTATGCTACCATAAGTACTGATATTATGGTACTTATGTATTAATTGATAGTGAAATTGTCCCAGGATAGTGGGTTCGCTTCCCGGCTGATGCTATGACACATGAGGAAAAAAAATTTTTTTAATCTGCATTAAAATCATTATGATTGTCTATGATTGCTAAATATTTGTTAATATTTAATTAATTAAATTTAACTTTCAAAGATAAGTTCTTAAAAATATTTAGAGTATTCTTATATCTACTATATATTCTTTATTAATTTCCAGCTATCACTGTCCTATTTATGATTAAAGATAGCCATCTTTTGCCACATAAAAAATTGGCATTAATACAGAAAGTGGACTTGCTATTTACAACTTTGTTAAAAATGATTCTTTAAATCTTTGAAAGTTAAATTTCCTTTAATATTTAGCAATCATAAATAATCATAAGTAATGAAGATTAAAATTTCACCACCAGACTAATATGCAAATAAGACAATTAAATTTACAGCTAATTTGAATATTTAAGCTTTAACAGCATATTTAATAGAGCTGTGGTATTTAAATAAGAATAGTATTGCTGCAATCATAAAATAGCAGTAGTTTCTATATCACTTATGAAGATGAAACTCATGTGTGGTGTTTAATCTTGATTGGATACTATTCTAAGTAAAAACTTTCTAATTAAGTAATTACAAGTGGATAACTCTATACAGATATTTCCATCTAAACATCCATTAAAAAATATTACATATATAAATTTACAAAATGTGGGGTGGTTAATCTTGATTGGATACTATTCTAAGTAAAAAGCTTTCTAATTAAGTAATTACAAGTCGATAACTCTACACAGATATTTCCATCTAAACATCCATTTAAAAAAATATCTTGTGAAGATATTCGAGGCCATTTGGAAGAACTAAAAAGTAGATTAATTTGACTGTATTATATGTTATCTCCAAGTGTTTTCCTACTTCTCAACTTATCTACCACAAAATGGATTTCCCAATATTGTACTCCTAAAACACTATTCATATTTGAATTCTAGACTTTACAAATAATTCCTAATTGTGCCTTTTAATTAAAATTTTCATTACACTCAACTTTACTGATTGAATGAGAGAGTCTGGTTGTTGGGAGAGACCTCAGAGACCTAAATCCTGGTTCTTTTGAGGGGGAGGGCTCAGATGAGGGGGCTGTAGGAATTGTTGCCAACATTGATTTTCTCATTCACAAGAAGAAGAAAAATGCTATTCATAGCGGTTTTAACGTTATTGTTATAAAGATTTTATCCAAGTATTATTGCAAAGTAAACTGCAGTTTGTCATAATGATTTTAATTGCAAGTTATTCACCCTATTTAAATTTATTATTTCCAATGTTGTTATCACCAAGGGTTTTCCTATTCTCAACTTATCCATTGCAAATTGGATTTGTCAATATTGTACTCCTAAAGTGCTAATATTTAAATTCTAGTCTTAATAATTTCTATTTGTAACATTCATTTGTCTTTAATGATTAATACACACTCTTTCCACATCCCCTTCCCTTTTCATATGTATCCTTCTCCTTTCACCATATTGCTCCTGAATTTCATTTTACCATTCTTTGTAAACCTTTTATGTAACTGTATTTATACCTTTTTTGTTGATGAATAAACTTTCATCACTGAGAAAAAAAAATTATATTAATAAATATATAAATTTACAAACGCTTTTAAAGTTAAGTCAATCTACATAATATAATTATCTCGGTTATTATTACTGTTTTTTTCACCCAGTTCAGGGCGAATGCTATTATGTTAAAACATTGGTATTCTATTTTAATTTTATTTAATTAAACACATTCGCTTCTAAATACATTATTTATGACACATCACATGCCTCTGAAAATTTCATTTACCATAGCATTAGATATATATAATATTGTGAAAGAAACTATTCTTCACACGTATGCTAAAATTAAGATCCACCCCCTCCCATCAAAAACTGTTTTAAAACTACAAGTCATTCACCTATAACTAAAGATTATTCTTTAAATAAACTAATGATTATTAACTGTGCCTGAATTAGGTTTGAACCTGTTATAAGCCTATTGGCATATTATTTTCACAAATTCAGTTTACATATCACAGAAAAGAGAAAATTTCTCATTTTAAACTACTTGTAACTCTGAACCTTATTAATAAATTAATATAGGCAGAAGAAGG
The DNA here is from genome assembly GCA_028023455.1 of Epiperipatus broadwayi. Taxonomy (NCBI): domain Eukaryota; kingdom Metazoa; phylum Onychophora; class Udeonychophora; order Euonychophora; family Peripatidae; genus Epiperipatus; species Epiperipatus broadwayi. The sequence goes on along the minus strand of JAQFVV010012661.1, from coordinate 967,681 downwards.
ATAAGAGGTTAGTTTTCTTTTGTCTAAATGATAGACATATCTAACTAATGCTGTTATTTAATAAAAATATTTATATAAATTAATGTAGTCCAATATCACAGATTAGTAAAATGAGATGCTTTCTCTGCTCTGGGATATATAATTTGAACCTTGCAAATAATAAACAGATTTAAAAATCTGA